>PVJL010008106.1:0-70069 GCA_004026885.1 Lyroderma lyra | reverse complement strand
GTCCACGTGAGAGTCCTCACTCTGGGGCTGAACCCCCATCGACATAAACCCCGTTTCATGCCCTTCACAGGCCTCACCTCCCCTCCTGCTCCCAGGTACCAGAGGGGACAAGGACAGTTATTACCTCCATTTCACAGGTGCTTAAACAGAAGACTGATTCTAACACAGTTCTGGGTCCAGAACCGAGGCCTAAATGGGCCAAGATGGGCCAGTAGAGCTTGCACACAGGTGCAGTGCTGGCAGACATCTTGGTCATTCTAGTTGAAGAAAATCTGCACATAACCGAATGCTCCAGCTCACCATGCACGCACCAGGCTGGTTTGGGTGGGACTTGGGCAGGCAGCTGGGGATGGGGACAGGTGGGCAGGGAGGAGGTGACCTGGCCCTTCACAGGGTACAGTCAGCACCAGATCCCTGTGACAAGGTCATCCCCACTTCTCCAACTGGCCTGTTCTCTTGGCTTTTAAAAAATCTGTTCTTCCTCGGCCCAGAGCCCAGCTCTGCCTCTGTCCGTGCTCCCTTCCTCTGAGGTCACACCTGACAGGAGCCTCCTGGCTGCTCAGAATGCAGTCTGGGGGTTGGGATGGCAGTTTCCTTCTGGGGGAGAGCCTGAGCCCCAGATGGGCACACAGATGACTTCTGTCCTCTCCACCTATGAGCTACAGGACTTCAGGCAAAGAAATGGAAACTTGGTCTTCTCATCTGGCACATGGGGACACCTGCTTCCTGTCAGGGTGGCTGTGAGGGCTCAGTGAGGTGGTGCCTGTCAGCTCCTGCCCAACACCTGATGGGCACTCACTCCCCCTCCCTCTTTCCTTCTTAGTCCTTTCTCTACCTCCTCCAGGCTGGAAGAAGCAAGAATTTAGCCAATAGTCACCTTGTAGCACAATGAGGTCTCTTATTGGTGTCCAAACAGCCAACATCCCCCTAGTGCTAACTCTGGCATCTGTGCTGGCTTCGTCCTCAGGACAGTATTGACCTCAGACCCTCTCTGGTCCTCACCCTGCTCCTCCCCAAACTCAGGGCCCTGCCTCAGCTCAGGCCAGCACCACCTCCCACCTGTCTCCTCACAGGTCACCCTGCTCCCTGTCCCTCTCTCATGCAGTGCAACCTCCACACTGTGCCCAGCTTGATCTTTCTAAATCAGGACTCTAATCCTGTCACTTCCTGGGGGCAGAACTGCCACCTGCTTCCTCCCAGGCTAGAGAATAAGCTCTACATCATGGACACAGTGTCCAGACTCTTCATCAGGCCCCGGTTCTCCTTCCAGTCTCATTTCCTCTCACACCTCATCAACTCAGTCACAAGGCACCCCACCTGTCAGCATTAACCTGTCTGGGCAGATGGTTGTTCAGGGATTGAACAGGTAGAGGGGCCAGCACTGAGCCTGAGCCTGAGTGCAAGAACCTGAATAAAACACAGACTTTAGTGAATAATAAAGCATGGATACCTGCTCAGTAATTGTAACATTTCTGGAAAGAGAGAAATTAAAAGTAAAATAAGCTAAACCTATTGCATCAAAATTCTAGTAAAAATTCACATGGCAAAATGAATCCTAAAAAAGGAAGAATAGAGACAGACCCATCAGCCATCCAAAGACCTCTTCCCCCTGCTGGTTGTGCCTTCGTGTTTTGGGGTTCCCTCTCCTGTGATGGAAAAGGAACAGGGACAAGCCTGGTGGGCAGCTCCCCTGAGACATGACCCCACCCAGTATCCTCATCTCCACCAGCTGTGCCAGGCCCAGGGAGTCTCCCCAGAGATCTCACCCCACACAGTGCCCTCATCCTCCCCTGAATCCTTCTGGTCAAGCACATTTGACAAACATCCCAGGGGTCAGGATGTACAAGGAGATGATTCCAGAATCTGGAAACGGCTTTCACTGACTTCCGTGGGCTCCTGGAATGCCTTGAGGATTTGTTCTCTCCCTTCTCACATAAGAGAAAATTTTAATTAATTAGGCCTTTTTCATATACTAGAAATTACAAGGAAAGCTTAGTCAATTAAGGAAATAATCATTATGTTGTACTTGCGTGTACATGTTCTTATTAGTAAAAAAGGCATTTTCACAATATTATCTGCAGGAGTCTGTAAGTGTCCTGATATATTTATATTGTATTTCTGGTTCGTTTCTTAAAATATTATGTTGCAGAAAAAATAAATTTCTTTGTCAACTGCAATTTATTCAGATCTATAACCATGTCATTTTTAGTTTTAGTCATTTAAAGCCTAAATTATTTTAATTTCACAATTATGTTTTATCTTCACTAAGAGAAGGCCCTAGACTTGTCCTAAAATACAAATGTCTGGAAATAAACTTTTGCATCTTAGCCTTTAAAATGGATCAGAATTTCTGGAACTCTAAGGGCAGAGTTCAATTCGAACAATGCTGGCATGTGATCAAGATAACCAAGTATTGATTACATGGCACTGAGTGACCTGAGCATGATTATAACATTCCCAAAATTTAAATATTGATGATTTTTAAATCTTCTCATTGCCAGATGGAAGGCAAGTTGGTTCTTTCAAACTACCTGTGACTTAGCAGTTTGGTAAACTGTATGTTTGTAAAGAGAACTCAAAATTTTATTTTTTACTCCCTTCTTGATCCTTCCAGAATTCAGAAACTCTTAATGTTGTATTACTTTTTATTTTCATGACAATGTGATTATTTGCACAAGTTCAATATGAATCTGTTCTCCTCAGAACAGGATGCATTTGGAAACTGGTTTGTATTACCAAGAATTTGATGGAACGTCCTCTGTGAGAGAGAAGTGCACGGATTCAGGTATTTCCATAGAACTCGAAGGAGTTACCACTGAAGTAGTGAAGCAAGAGAAGCCCTTGAAAATAGTAGCCTGGAACCCAGCTTACACGACTTCCATCAGCCTTAACATGTGAGCAGAGAATGTCACTTCTTGTGCTGGAATCTCCATGTATTTTAGAAACCTCAGAAAGAGCAACTCACCTAACACCTACAGGTACTGCAGACAACATTGATGACAAGTACTTGTCTTGTCTTTGCTGCCTTGAGTGGTCCATCACATTCAATCTGAAGATCCCATATGAACACTTCCTGCAGGTGCCTATGTGGTTAATTAATATCATTGCTGGCCTTATACAGATACTCAGGCCAAGTTTATTTAAACTGGATTGACTTTGCAAATAAATGTTTTCTAATGTGTCTATCTTTGCTAAAAGAGGGTGATTAGAGAGACAAAATATTTTGCAATAAAAATTATTCATAGATGTTAAATTCTATGGCTATTTACTGACTTCTGGGTTTTGATTTGTTTTCTACTTGTTAATTGAATTGGATCCTGAATTCTTCTAGTTTCTTCTAGCATCTACCTATGGTTCTCCATACATATTTTCCATTTTTCTCCCATCCTTTGAGTAGGAATCAATGACAACTAAATCTGCCTCGTTCCAAAGCCATGCAGGCTAAAGGTGGACAACTTGGTGTAAAATTCAGGAAAGTGCAACAGTGCATGCTGAAACAACAGCTGAGCACCTGACATTAGGTAAGACACACAGAGCACTTCCTTAAGAATGATGAGAGCCCTGGTCTTACAGAGCTGTGCAAAGCACAGAAAGTGACACACTTTTTACCTTTAAACCAGAAAAAATTTAAGTTATCCTACCCTTGGACCCACAGCCTATGCAGATGCCCACAAATACATGCATGGACCTCCTAAAGCTGGCAGAGATAACACACCATGTCTGAGAGCAAAGGACAGACATACAATTCCCTTGAGTGCCTGTCTGCCTGGATATCGACCAAATTGCACCTTGGCTACTGCACCCCGTGGATGGGAGAGGCCAGACACAAAACACCCTCAGAGATCATAAGGCCAAGCTCTCAAGACATGTAACAGGATGAAAGAAGAAAAACCAGACAGAGGAAGACATAAATCAAACCTATGAGAGTACTCATACCAAGTAACCAAGACTCACCAACCCAAAAATGTATTTCATACATATTTGCATCTTTCAGTCTGAATTTAGAAAAAAATGTTCTCACCAGTTTTCTTCCACCAGATCCTGCAGACAGATATGTGGGGGTGGGGGTGGGGGTGGGGGTGGGGCTGCTAACAAGATCAGAATCCTTCCCTTGGGTCAGTCAGTGTCAGGTGCCTCAGGATCTCCTCATCTCTGAAAGCCTGAAGGCAAATTGCAGGTTCCTGTCAGTGAGTTCATTCTGCTCACAACACCACCTCTAGGGGAGGATTAAATTTCCTGTACCCTCAAGGTTCTTCGGGATGTCCTAATAATAAAGTAAACAAAATCCAGATTAGTAAGAGAAAACAGCCCCATTTAATACATAAATATATTGGGACCCAGACACCCCACGTGCAGCGGAGTCTGAGATAGAAAAGGAGCACGGGCCTCCCAGCTCCCAAGGTTCCCAGCTGCCTGTAGCAGACCGCCTCGTCCTGGGTGTCTCTCTCCCAGAAGACAGAGGCGGGCGGGGTGGGCTGAGGCCTGGGCCGCTCACCAGCTGTGCAGCCTTGGCTCTTCTCAGTCCTACAGTGTCTTTCAGCCCCCGCGTACGCCTGCGTTCTTGCCCTCAACAGGGAAGGCAGGCCAAGGGAGGGCGAGAAGGGCGAGCAGGGGCCAGAGCACCAAAGAGAACTCTGAGGCAGGAGGTGGGTTAGGAAAGGGGTGGAGTTAAAGAACAAATTCCCGAGTCCCTAGACGGGGGTTCAAATCCCAGAACAGGACATGAACAGGTGCAGGAACCAGCGCCCCCAACCCCCAGCACTGCCCATATTTGGTTTTATGTTTCGCTATTGCTGACTTGAAATTCTCAGTTTGCTGAGTAAGGAGCCTAGCATGCTTAAGACGCACTGGGTCTCCCAAATTAGGTCACCAGCCCTGCTCCCGTTATCAGCCACACGTCCTTGGCAAATTACTTCACCTCCCTTCACCTCCCGGACCCTCAGGTTTCTCATCTACAAAACGGAGCACTGCTTTCACCACTTGGGAGGTTGTTTTGAGAAGTAAATGAGAGGCTTCAGGCAAAGGGCCCTAGGGGGTCAATCCAAAATGCGTGTCAATCCCTGGTCATTAGGACAGTCACTCCTCAGGACCCAACAGGGAAAAACAAATCTCTCAGAAGCAGCCACAGTCGGTCTCTCAGCCTTGCCCCAGTGCTGTCTGGGCCCTGTGCAGGACACTTCTGGCCCAAAGTAAAATCCTCACGAGAAAGCACATTGTTCCGGCATCCCCACACCCGCCTGCTTGTGGCCCTACTGGGTCAAGTGGGTCAGGGCTCTAAGTTACTACTGGGCAATGAGGTTTGGAGGTTTGTGCACCTGGGAAGCAATGAGGGTTTGGCCAGGCAGCTCCGGCACCAGCTTTCAGCCAGGGCGGGGCCCGCCGTCTACCTTTCCCAACGTAGAAGCCAAATGAGGGACATTTGGGGCTGTGGCTACCACTTGGCCCTCGTGGTCATGCACATCCCACACACAGGGCTGAGGGATGCCTCGTGCCCTGCCACCTTCCGGGATGAGCTGGTGCCCCAGCAGCCACCCAGGGTGAGCTCTACTAAATCAGGCAAAGGTTCACAAGTTCTCCAGAGGAATTACCAGGAAGAGCTCCGTCTCCCAGTCTCCACAGCATCGTAAGTCATGGGAATGCTGTAGCCAGTCACTCTGGGCTGCCAAGGAATGAGGGGGGACCTGGGGGCAGCCAGCACCCTACTCAAGCCAGGATGGCACCCCTCTCTTGGGAGTCAGCAGAGCCTTGCTTTGGGGTGAGTGAAAACTCACGAGCCCACAGGGCCTTTTCACACCTCTTAGGCCTCGCTGGCCTTTAACATGTGGAGTTGGGATGAGTGACATGGGAAGGGAACAGAAAACCAGAGTGGGCCCCGTGCATGTGTGTGTGCGCGAGTGCGCGCACATGCATATATATATATATATTCGTGCATATATATATATATTCGTGCACGCATGCACACATATATTCACTCATGTGCACATATATATATTTGTGCATACATGCACATATATATTCGCGCATGTGCACATATATATTTGCGCGTGTACGCACACATATATATTCACACACATGCACACACATAGATATTCACATGCATGTATGTGCACACACATACTCGTGTGCGCACATATATATTCACGTGTGTGCACATATATATATTTGCGCGTACACACACACATATATTCACACACATGCACATACATAGATATTCACATGTGCACACATATGCTCACACGTGTGCACACATATATTCACACGCACACACATGCGCACACATATATTTGTGCGAGTGCACATATATATTCACACGTGCACATGTGCACGCATATATATTCATACCTATGCCCACCCATATAGTCATACGCACACACATATATTCACACACATGTGCACACATATTCACGCGTACGCACACATATATATTCACGCGTGCACATATATTCACATGTGTGAACACACATATATTAACACGCACACATACATATTCACACATGCACATATATATTCACGCGCACACACGTATATATTCACATGCACGCACACACCTATATATTTGCGTGCACACACACATATGTATTTAAATGACTAGACAGATTACCATAAACTCTGGAGGGTGAATTTGGGAAAATATGACTAACATGAGGCCTCACAATATCAGAAAACTGACGAGGGTTGGGTCAGGGGCTCTCAAATTTTCCTTTTTTCTTTTCCTACAGAAGAGTATAGCACATCATTTCACAGAATTTAAAAGTTGGGTCTTTATAGAGTTTGAATTTTCCTATCGAGTCCCCCATGGGGCTCCCCACAGTTGGGTGTCCCTGTGACGATTGATGTTCACTTCCCCGTTTCCACGGCCCACGAGGTGTGATCAAAAGATACAGCGAATGTTTAAAGTTCTTCTTACGTAAAAGGCACATTGCCATTCATCTCCCTCCAAATACCCCCTTGGCTTGCAACAATATGGCTTTTGCTGTAATAAGTTTTTTTTTACTTAAACATTTACCACTATTTATCACACCCTGTATCAGAGATTATTCCAGGCAAAACGCCCCCAGCTAAAAGGAGGTGCGAGTGGGAAAGCCATCCCGACGCTCGGCCTGGAAGGGGCAGGGTCTTCCCAGGACAACCGGAGGGGACACCCCGACTCCCAGAGGTGCAGGAGCTTGTTCAAGGTCGCCCAGTGAGCAGGTGGCAGAGCCCAGGTCTGGCTGAATGCAGAGCCAGGGCCCTTTTCCTGACCCAAGCTCCTAGAACTTTCCCCAAATGCCCCCAGGGGCGGGGCAGTGTGAACTTGGACTGTCAGGGGCCTGGTGCTCAGGCCTGGGGGAACCGAAGGTCCTCACACTAGTGTGCCCCATCTGAAATCGTATGTAAACGAGCTCTCATTCCGTTTCAGAATACTTGGTTCTTACAACAACAAAAAATCGTGTTTTCTTCCTGTGAGAAGTGGGTGGTCCAGGCGGCAGCCCCACGTCTGTGCTGCACTTCAGGGGCCTCCCGGCCGGGCTGGGTATCCCACAGGCAGACACTTAGCCCTCACCATCTCCATTGCCTGCAAACACTGGCTCGATTTTCTAGAAGCTTCTACCAAGCCCTCCCAGGCCAAGCATTCTGAGCCTTGCTGTGCGGGGGCTTTAGGGAGTTTCTAGAGATCACAGACCCCTGAGCTTCTCTGAGCTGTGTCCCTGGGACACCTGAGGGGCGCCTGTGAGGGGCACACGGCCCGGCCGTGTCCCCAAGGCTGCTGTCCCTTGGTGCTGGCTCTGCCCTGCCCACCGTGCAGGCAGGAGGCTGGTCTTCTCCCCAGCCCCACTCCCTCCCCACCCCCATGTCCAGCGCCATCAGGGTCCTATCCTTGTCACCTTCTGCACTTGCCACCTGTCCCCAGGGCTCGCCCCTCCGGCCTGGACACGGACAGCAGCCTCTTCCTGTCTTCCGCTCCTGTCAGGCCCCGTCAAGCGCATCCCCGCAGAGGAGCCACGCGGTCCCTGGGGAAAGCACACTGTCCCTCCGGAAAGCACACCGCGTCATGCTCCTTCCGGGCCTGCCTCTGCCGACGCTCCCACCGCCTTCGGCGGGCACCCGGCCCTGGCTCCGAGGCCGGAGTGGCCTGGCCCTGGGCGGCCCCTTGGCCCACGCCACGGTCACCACATCGCTGGCAGATAGACATGATTAGTCACGAGTCCTGATAACTGCTGAGACAGAAAGCCAAAAACGTGCTGCCGAGAGACCAAGCAGCTTCAGACCTGACTCAAAACTCGGTTCCCTGTGGAGCCCCCCTCCCCCCGGGGGGTTAGCGCCCCGCCCCGCCCCGCCCCGCCCCTGCCGTAGTTTGTAATTAGAAACTGGTTCCTGTGACTGAAGCTGTGGTGAGGACTGAGGCTGCGGAACCTCCACTCTGCCTCCAGCGCGGGGTTCCGGAAGTAACCCCCAGGGCCGGCTCACCCACGTGATTACCCAGAGGCGTGAGGAGCACCAACGGCAGTCCCCAGAGGAGCAGACAGGTTGAGAGCGAGAGAGGCCGTATCAGTCCCCAGGTGCTGTGTAACAAGTCACCCCAAATGTAGCAGCTCAAAACGGCGAGCACGTACGACGTCACGTTTCCTGTGGGTCAGCCATCATGTCATGGCTTGGCTGGGTCCTCTGCTCTGTCTCTCTGCAGAGCTTCAGCCCAGCCACCGTCCAGAGCTGTGGTTTCATCCGAAGGCTCGACTAGAGGAGAGGCGGCTTCCGGCCGCATTTGTGCAACTGGGGGCAGGCGAAGCTCCTCTCCAGCTGGGGGACACAGGGCCTCAGTCTTCAGTGGCTGTTGGCTGAGGGCCTCCCTCAGCGCCGTGTCCTAGGAGACCTTGCAACGTGACAAGTGAGAGCAAGCACGACAGAAGCCACGATTTTTGGGGTCACCTAATCGCAAAAATGACATTCCATCACTTTGGTGAACTCTGTCACAAACATGTCAGTAGCTCCCAACCACGCTCACATGGAGGGAATTCTTCCTGTGAACGCGGAAGGTGGGCTCATTGGGACCCACCAGAGGCTGTGTGTCACAGAGTTCGCATTACCTGCCCGGGTCTGTAGCCAGGATAACGTCCAGGCCCCTTCCGGAGCCGGGCTCTCAGCCTTACATCAGGGAGCTGAGGCCAGAGTGCGACCGGCCTCTCTCCAAGCCCAGGGCTGCCCGCAGCACCCCCAGCTGCCCCTGGCTTTCGCTAAACCACACCGACTGCTGCCTCCTTTTGCACCAGGAAGACTGTCCCCTGCCCCGCCTAGGCGCCCGCGCGGGTACAAGCATTTGCTGCCTGAGCTGAACAAGCGTTAGCGTTCAAACCCAGGCCTGCCGGGAGAGGGCCACAGGTGGCCAGGGGCTGGGGAATGGGCCCATCTCGTCCCCTCCTGGGGCTGCGGGTCACGTTTCCACTGCAAAGTGGGCAGTGACATGGTTTGACTGCGCCCTGCGAAGTGATTTCTCCTCCAGATTTTCTTGCCTCACATTTGAAATGCTGGAGCAGCCCGACATGTCCCTTTGCTGTCCAGGGACCCCCACCAAGGGTACGAGAAACAGCACATTGCCTTTGGCTCTCCCCACTAAAAATAACCCTCACTGTGTGCTGCATCTCGCTGGGCGGGTGGAAAATGAAATCTCAGTCATCTGGGGGCTCCCTCCCTCCCCTCTCCTCACCCCGTTGGGGTTCTGTGGGGTCCTGGGCAGCTGATCAGTGCAGGGATCTGGGGGCCACTTCCTCCCCAGCTTAGGGGCTGAGTGAGGGTCTTGGGTTTTGTCAGTTTTGTGCATGGATGTGCACCCCCAGTGCCCGTCACACAGCAGAAGAGCAGTAAGCCTTCGCTGAATGTTGAATGAACTCTCTGCGGTCCTGTCGCTGGGCCCCTTACCCAAGTGCAAGGAGGGACGGAAGAGTCCCCCCCGCCACCCCCTGCGGTCAGGCCAGGGTGCCGAGTTCCTCAAGCGGTCCCCTTTTGTCAGGGTCTAACTTGACGTGCGACCAAAGAGGGGTGCTAGGAGGTACCCCTTCCTGCTTTCCCCTGTCCCCAGTTTCAGAAAGTTCTTATTCAGCCACACCCATCTCCCCGCACTCCCATCCCCCAAGTCCTGTCGCTCTGCCTGGGAAGATCTTTTTTCTCAACAATAAAATCTTCTTTGTCGACCTTGCGCCTGGGGGTGAGAGCCAGGGCAGGCCCAGAGCTCTGCTCTGCGGAGTTGGGGCGTCGGCCGGGCAGGGCTCACTCGAGCTCTCGTGCTCTCTGACCCGTCCCAGCGGGGAAGCAGCACGGGAACTTGTACCGCAACAAGGGCTCAAGGTTGCAGGCTGTGATGGGGGGACGGGAGAGGCGAGGGGGCAGAGCGGTTTACGACGCCGGGGTCCTGGTACCCCTGCAGAGCACCCCGCCTGCAGCTCGCAGGGCAGAAGAAGTCAAGTGCACAAAACAGCACCATGTAGAGAGCGCCAGGAGGACAGGCCCACACGGGACACCCTGTGCACCTGGGTGTGGCTGCCGGAAGGATGCAGGTGACCTCCTTCCCGGCATGCAGACACAAACCTCCTCGGGGCTCCATCGCACGTGCAAACCCCTGCCTGTCCCCTCAGGCTGAGTCACGCAGGGAAGAACAAGAGTGGGGCCCCAGTGAGCACCGTGCAAAGCCCACGGAAAGTACGTGAATACCAAGCACAGCGTCAAGTGCTTTTCATGGTCACCTCGTTGCCTCTTTCTAGTTGCCCTTTGCAGTAGGGGTGCATAGTCCCATTTCACAGTTGAGGAGGTTGTGGCTCAGGGAGGCCTTGGCTTGCTCAACGAGTGACGCCATGGAACCGTGTACTTGACGCCATTGTCCACACTTGTAATGACCCTGTCCTACTGCCCCCTCCAAATCCCAGGTGCCAGGGCTCAGCACCAGAGGAGGGCAGCTGTGCTGTGGCGAAAATTCCGAGGAGTCCATGAGCAGCTTGGAAGGCTTCTTGGGGGAGGAGCCAGAATTTGCAAGACGGCTGGGATCTGACAAGTGGGGTCTGTGAAACAGGTGTCCCAGGCAGCACAAAGGCTCCGAGGTGGGAAAGCATGAGGAAGGTTCTGGGCACTTAATGCCAGCCTCTGAGGCTCAGGTACTGGGCACGGGTGGGGGCAAGGCAGGGCGAGAGAGGAGAGGAAGGTGGGCTGGAGCCACAGTGTAGAGAGTCGGGTGGGGTCAACCGTCTGAGAAAAGCCGGACTACGAGTCACATGGGCCACGGAGGCCCGGCCCCGCCGCAGACGGTGTCCTTTTGCTGCAGGTTCTCTGAACCTCTGAGGCCAGAGCAGCCACCCCCGGACCCCTCCACCCGGGCGCCTGAACACCAGGTAGGAGGGGTGCCGGAAGAGGAGAGCCAATCTATCAGCCACAGCATGTTGACCCCCAGTCTCGGGGAGGCCCCTAACCGGTCTCCTCACATTTCCTGTCCGGACCCAGCTTGACTCTTTGTAATCGAATTTTCTCTTCTGACTGGGCTTTAGAGAGACCGGGAAGAAGCCCGGTTAATGACAGAGAAAGAGGTCACCTTTCCCCCTGCTCATCTCAGCGCTTGAGGAAAGATTCCATTACGCATGTGCTAAGATTCTGCCTAAGACTCTGTTTGGTTTAAAAGCTTCACTACTAAAAAGTTTAAAACATCTCCTTTTTAAATCCCCCTCCCCCAGCTTGTCCAACCCTCTCACTCACTGAGCAACTGGAGGCCCAGAGAGGGTCTAGAAGTTGCTCGAGGCCACACAGCAGTGAGTGGCAGAGTCCAGCCAGCCCGGGGCCCAGGGTTGCTGTGAATCCAGCCCAGTGCTTCACCTGGGCAGGAGGAGAATGGGCCCCGGGATCAGGGCTTAGTGGGCGCTCCTAGGAGCCTCAGCTCACTCAGGGTGCTCCTCCTGGGGACTCCACATGCCTCCACTGTGGGCTTGGCCAGGGCTGACCGTGTCCCAGGCAATGTCCCCACAGGACCTGCTCTGCTCTCCCCAGCAGACCCCTTGCCTCCCCATCATGGGATTGCACCTGATCCAGTCATTCCTCCATCAGGGGAAGCCTAAGGCAGTCTGGAAAGACCCCCAATGAGGAGTCAGGAATCTCAGGAGCCAGCGGGGCTGAGCAGCCCTGAGAGCCGCTCCTGTCACCTGTCTGGTTTCCTTGGATGTGATAAAGAAAAAGCAGGAAATTCCCCAAAGCAAATAGGGGGTGAGGGGGGTCACACGCCTGTCCCCTTTCCCTGCCCACCCCCCACCACCAGTCACACACTTGGTTCCTCAGCAGAGCGAATGCAAAGCCAGCTCAGCAGTCGGCCTGCCTGGGACTGACTCCGGCTGTGTCGTGCGGATTTGGCTAAGGGCCGTGACTCGCCTGGGACTCAGTGTCCTCAGCTGTGAAATAGGGGCAATAGGAGCTCCCTTCACAAAGTGGTTGTGTGGAAATAAAGACAGACAACATAGGCGGAGAGTTTAGGGCAGTGCTTGATACATAGTTAAGTGCTCAGCAAAAATTGGCTACTACTGTTTGTTGCTCCTTGACCTGTGATTGACCCAACACTCCTCACCTCCTAAGGAAGACTCACTAGAAAGACACGGATGTCTGTCTGCCCAAGAGCCTGGCCTGGAGCAGGGGGAGTAGGGTGGGGGTTTGCGTCCTACCTGCTCCTGGAAGTAGTGATACTTGTAACAGTGATACTTTGTAACATCGGGGAGGGCAATGCCAGGGCCCCCCTGCCCACCAGCCTTCCGCCCAGGCCAAGGCGCCTCCTCCAGGGGTCAAGGGCTGGAGAATCTCTGAGTGATCCATATTCCTCCATTTGATGTGCAGTCATAACGAGCTTGCACGCCGGTGAGTCACCAAACCTGGTTCCCGCCTGTGCCTCCACAGACAGCCATACAGTTCCGGAGCCCGGAATCAGCATGCCTGGAAATGCATTCACTCAGCAGACATTAATGGGGTGCCTGGCAACTTACTGATTCATGAGTCGGAAGGGGGTAAAACATGTAGAAGCTACAGGAGGGCAGGCAGTTCATGTTATTGGGCACGAGCTCCCTACGTGCCTGTCCTCTGATCCTGAGCAAATGGGACTTATGTGACCTTGTTTTGGAATTAATGAACGCCAGCTAAGCTGCCAAAGGACCTGAATCCGTGGTTGTGGTCACGCGTCCTTCAGCCTTCAGAAACGAAGAGCTCTTTCTGGGTCGGGTTACTTCCTTCGCGAGTTAAAAGCTGCCTGTATCTTTAAAAGGGGGCGGCACCTCTGTCAAGTGCACCCTCAAGCACCGGCTGCAGGCGCGTGAAGTCCCGCCCACTTTCTGTGACGTCGTGCGACCCGGCTTCCGATTGCCCGTCTCAGACGTCAATCGCTGGGCGTGCGTCTCGCTGGGACACAGGGGCGTCTCCCTCCGGGTTTGCAGAGCGGGCGGGTGTGTTCTCCGCTCGGCCCACACCCTCCAGGCCCCCCGCCGCCCGGCCCATCGGCGGAGCCAGCCCGCGGCCCCCGTGGCGCCCTCCCGCCGCGGATCGCTCCTCGCTGGGGCGCGACCTGGCCCGGCAGCGCCCATCACTATGGTCAGTGGCTGTGGGGGCCGGCGGGGAGGGGGCCGGCGGGGAGGGGGTCGGCGGGGAGGGGGCGCGGAAGGCGGGGAGGGGGCCGGCGCGGAGGGGGCGCGGAAGGCGGGGTCCCCACCGTGGACCCCCGAGAGCCCGCGGGCCGGACGCCGGGCTGCGCGCCCAGCTTGGGACCCGCGGCGTTCGCACCCTCGGGGATACTGAGTCCGGACGGGTGCGGGGGACCCCCGGCCATCCTCAGAAGGCCCTGCGGGGCCTGGGATGGGCACGCCATCCACCACGAGTGCCCCCCGACGGGGACCCAGGCCTCCCGCACCCGCGTGTTTCTCAGTGAGGCTGCTGCCCTCACTGCGGTCCTCAGGGAGAGGCTCCAGGGCTAAGGGTCGCCACCTCTTTGTTAAGTACCCCCCGCCCCGCCACTGTCCCCAGTCCATAGCTCAGGGCCCCGTCCATCGGTAGCTCAGCCATCACAAAGCCCCCTCCCAAGTCCCACGAGTGGACTTAGGGGTGCACGTGGGCTCATCACTGCGCATTCTCTTGTCCGGAACATCACCGGGCGTTTGGGGTCGGGACCTACCTGGACAGGCCACTCACTGCAAGCTGTGAGGCACATGAGTTCAGGCAAAGCAAAGACCAGGCAGTCCTGTCGGAGACCCCCTGAGCCAGGCCAAACATGGGACTGGGCAGATGGGGAAACTGAGGCCCGGAGGAGACGAGGCTGGAACTGACTGTGGTGGACCTGGGACTTGAACCCAAGCCTCAGGACGCGCAGTCCAGTGCTGTTTGTGTTACATCAGTGCACCTGCCAGGTTTGGGGGGACGGGGGTCAGGCAATCCGGAGGGGACGGAGGGGACTGAGCCCCCCGTTCTAGGGACCCTGCAGACCCTCGGGGCCGGGGCCCTTCTGGTGGCTTGGGCTCACGCAGCCTGGGTTCAGCGCTCTGCCCCAGCCCTCGGGAAGCCACAGGGCTTTGGGCTCCTCCCGCCGCGGATTTGCTCGTCCGCACCGTGGGCCACTGTGAGGACCACTTGAGGGGACGCAGCCTTTCCCCTGGTGACAGCGTCCTGGAAACTGTGTGCACAGGGGCCTGGGTCCTCTGGCCTGGCCTCCTCCCGCCCACGTCTGGGCAGGGAGATGCGTCACCACTGCTGGCTGCCGCTGCACAGGGGCAGGGGTCAAGGCTTGGTCATGGCCAGCGACGCTCTGAGTGTGGCGTGGGCAGCCGGGTCACCTGTCCTGGACAAACCAGCTCACTGGTGGGGCATCTGGAAGCACCAGCTTCCTGCTTCTGCCCAGCGCCCAAGGGCTCACCTGGCTCTGCTGCTCGTGGGAGGGGGCCCAGGTGTTTCTGCGTCACCCGCCAGGGAGTGGCAGGAGATGGGGCAACAGTAGGTGTAGCCACCCTGGAGCCTGAGGCTGGCGTGCCTTCCGGCCACCATTGGGCAGCAGAGAGCACACGGGCAGTGGGGAGGTCGGGGCGGGGGGCGCTGGGACCCTGACTTCTGGCCCTTGTGCTGCACAGTGAGGCCTCTGACCCCGCCGTAGACGCACAGGACCAGAAGCTGGAGGGCCGGTGGGGTCCCGAGCACCAAGCCCTCACCCTGGTGTCGCGTCTCGGGTGCCGTGGACAGGGACAGAGTGGCGTGCCCGCTCCGTAGCGCACGTGCTGGGGAACCTGGGCTGCGCGGGGCTGTTCTCGCCCAATGACCCCAGCATGCATCGAGCATCTGCCGTGGGCCAGGCGGCGCGGTGGGCCTGGGGCTGCACAGTGGGGATCCCGGTGAGTGTGTGACGTGGGCCATGGGGACCGTCCTTGCAAAACGCGGCGTCTTCTCTTCCCTGGGCTAAGCGTGAGGAAGGTCCCAGGGAGCAGACACCGAACCCCTTGGGGAGGCCAAGGGCCAGGGCTCTGGCGCCACTGGCGGGGGCTGCAGGTAGGGAAGGGTCTTGTGTTCACGCCCAGTGCACTGGACGTTGGGGGGATGCGTGTCGGGCATGGACAGTAGACCACAGGGCCCTTCCGTGGTTGGTTTTTCAGCTGTCGCACAGGCTCCCAGGAGGTGTTCTGATCAGGCTCCATGCTGTGGGGGCGGGAGGGGGGTCTCTTAGGAGCTAAATGCCTGTTGCTGAGGATGTAGCTGGACACAAGCAGTCCCCAAGGTACTGGCCATGGCCTGAGAGGTCTGACCCAGGGTTTGGGGGGGCACGGCGGGTGCCACTGTGCTCCGGGGGGAAGTGGGGGTGTTGGGAAGGCTTCCCAGAGGGCTTGTGAAGGGGTGCTGCAGGATGGATCCTTCAGGAAGGATTAGGGGCGGGGGACACTCCAGGCAGGGTCGGGCAGCGCGCTTACAAGCCTGGAAATGCGTGGGACATTTTGGGAAAGGGTGGTGGTCTGTGTGGGTCTGGGGGCTCCCGGAGGGAGGAGAGCCGCGTGTAGTCCAGTAGGCGGGGTCAGACGCTGTGCTGTGGGGTTTGGGTTTCACTCTGCTGGTGGGGGAACCATGAAACACTTTTGACAAGAGGCGAGGGGGTGATCTCTGGCAGGAGTGGACGCGGGACCGGCGGTGCAGGCTGGAGTCTGAGGGGCTCGTCTGCGCTCAGGCATCCGCTCCGTCCGAATGCCCCCACCCCCCCATGCACTTGGGGCGCATCGGGGTGTGGCAGGCGCGGGGATGTGGTCGTGGCGGGCCGGCCAAGCCCTTGCCCGCATGGAGCTGACCTTCCAGTGGAGGGAGACAGACAGTGTGCAAGTGAGTGTGAACCTGCACGTCACAGCGTGCTCTGCAGCAGTAGAACGAGGCGACAGGTGGACAAGGGGCAACTTCAGACCGAGTGGTCAGGGGAGGCCTCCCCGAGGAGGTGAGGGGCACTCCAGGCAGCAGGAGTGGCAGGTGCGAAGGCCTTCAGCTCGAAATGGGTGTGTCTCGTTAGGGACACAAAGAGAACCACTGTGGCTGGAGCTCAGTGGACTCAGGTGGGCGAGGCCAGATGGCCAGCGACCTGGGAGGGCGTCATCCTGGTTGAGGGAAGCCATTGGAGGGTCAGGGGAAGGGCATGCCGTCATCTGGCGGGATGGGGCAGGAGTGGGAGCCAGGAGTCAGCTGGACAGACGCTGTCGCAGGATTGGGGGCAGGGGCAGCTCAGACTGACCCCAGGAGCAGAGCTGATGGGGGAGAAGCGGAGGGAAGAGGACTCCCTGGGTCTCTGGTGTGACCTCTGCTGGCTGGAGGGGTGTTTTAGGGACCTGGGGACACCTCGGAGAGGAGGCATGGGTGGAATGACAGAGCGGTTAGAGGCACAGTGATTTGGGGATGATGCTCAGATATGCCAGTGACTGGTGGCTGTTTGAGGCCGGAACTCCAGGGAGAGCTCAGGGCCAGAGAGAAAGTTCTGGGGGGCCCACTGGGAGCATGTTGTACAAGTCCAGGCATCAAATGAGAGGTTTCAGGGTTTCTGCAAGGCCAGCGAGTACTGTGACCCAAGGCTTGAGGGGACCCAGGTGCTAGGTCGTCCCTGTTTCCTGAGCTGATCAGCAGGGAGGGGGCATTCGGGTAGTGGGCTGAGTAATAGCCCCCCGAAGACGTCCATGTCCTAAGCCCAGAACCTGTGAATGGGGTACCCCCCCATGGCAACAGGGGCTTGGCAGGTGTGATGAGGTTCGGGGTCCTGAGGTGGGGACAGTACCCTGGATCACTGGGCTGGGTCCAATGGTGTCATCACAGGGGTCCTTTAAGGGGGAGGCGGGAGGTCGGGGTGACAAGGAGACGTGACAGTGGAACGAGGGGATCGTGAGCCGAGGGACGCAGTGGCCTCTAGAAAAGGGGACCAATGAGGAGCGGGGTTCTCCCCGGAGCCCCCAGCAGCACAAGGCGGTCACACTTCCTGCTGTTTCCAGGTCCCGGCTTGTGCGGGTTTGGGGCTCGAGGGCTTCCCCAAGCCTTTGGCCTCCACTCAGTTCGATGACTCACCCCAACAAAAGTCTTTGATCCTTCCACACGCACTTACCTGGTAGGGCACACCCGCAAGTGGACATTCCAAGGGGCACGTCCTTCCAGTCCCTGTGCCAGGCCACTCTGGAGACCCCAGGCTCAGGTGGGCACAGCGGGGCCGAAGCTCCTGAGGGCTGGAAGGGACAGGGACCCTCTGAGAGGGAGGTTGGCCGGGGTCTGGGCCCTGCCCTGCCGGTGGGGGAGCCTGGAGCTCTGGTCTCTACTGGGAGGAGCCAGTAGCTTGAGGTCAGGCCAGGCCATGAGTTTCGTCGTGCCGGGCGCCTGGGCCCGGTTACCGGGCCGACTCCCAGCCCAGGGTAGCCCTGCAGCGTAGCCCCAGAGGGAGGCCCAGCTGGCCCCCGGCCGCCATTGCCCGCTGGGGCTGCAGCCAGCACGTCCATCCCGCGGCCCAGGACGGCCCTGAATGCGGCCGACACACCTTAAAGCGTTAGGAGACTTTCTTCCGACCTTTGTCTGAGCTCGTTAGAGCGAGTGTATTCGTTAGAGCGAGTGTATGTGATTGTGGCCCCAGACAACGCTTCTTCCAGTGTGGCCCAGGGACGCCGAAAGGCTGGACAGCGCCGCCCTAAGGGGTATGCTGACGGGGAGCAGCGGGCAGTGGGGCGGGGGTCTTCTAGGCAGCATTGAGAGCCCGAGGCCTGGCTGCTGAGGGGCCGGCAGGCGTGACAGTAAGGCACACGCGGGGGCCCGGGGACTCTTGCTGTGGAGGGTGAGAAAGGAGGTCGGCAGCTGCTGTTCATTTAACAGACATCTCGGCCCCTGCCCCATTCTAGGGGCACCAGCTGGGTGACCAGAAGGTCTCAGGTGGTTTGACGGGCTGTCCTGGGCCGAGGGAGGCCCCTGTGGCTTTGGAAACTGACGGGTGGGGGACCCGAGCCCCCCAGGAATGCCGCTTCCCCGTGGGAGCACGTCTCCTCCGTGCTGCGACGCTGCAGACGGGGATCCGGCCGGAGGAGCTCAGACAGAAGTTTGGAGTCTGTCCAGTGGGGAGGCGGCGTGACCCTCCCAAGTCACTGCCTGCTGCCGGCGCTGAGCTTTGCAGACGTGCAGTCATCAAAACTTCAGACATAAATAAATAAATTAATTAAAAAAAATAAAAATAAAAAAACTTCAGACACATTTCTCCAGAGGGAAGAGCCTGTGGAGCGTCCAAGCCTCCCTCCCCTGGGAGCCTGGTGGTCTTGGGTTGAGGTCGTTGTCTAGCCCATCAGGAGGCCGAGGGGCTGCCCAGGAAAGGCCCTGGTGGTTGGAGGCATCACGGCAGGAACGCGACGGCAAACTGGATTTCATTGGCAGAAACCCCAGCGGCCGTGCACCGCAGCCCACGCGCGGTCTCCGTGGGCTGTGTGCAGGGCCGCCTGTTGCAACGATAAACTACAAGCCGCTTGCACACCGGCTGCTCTTACCCTGTTTTCAGGCTGCAGCCAGAGCCCTTCCGCAGCGGGCGGGCGACGGGCGCATCTCCCACTTGCCTGAGCCCGGGTCTGGGCCGGAAAGCCTACGGCCGAGACACGGCCGCGAGGAGCTGGCTGTTAGGACACAGACGGCTCCGGCCTGGCCCCAGCCCCGGAGCTGCCCGCTGGGCCGCCACCCCCTGCTCCCTGCCGGGGGAGTTCCCCTCAGCCCTCCCACTCGGGCGCCCAGGCTTATCTCAGGGTTGGAATTCAGCTGGACTTGGAGCTGGTCACCAGCAGGGGGTGCACCTGGCCGGCGCTCCTCCCTCCCCAGTTCCAGCGCGGGCTTGGCGCAGGCTGGCTGCTCCGGAGTTGCTGCGTGACTTCAAGGAAGGAGACAGGAAGGACAGAGGACACTCGGGGACGTAGCACACTCCAGCAGGAAGGTTCACGAGGCTCGAGCCATTCTAGTCTGCAAAATGACCCCGTTCTGCAGTGAAAGGGCGGAGCCCCCCCGCGATGGGTGCCTGGCTGCCTGTCCAGGGAGCCTGCGTGCAGGACCGCGGGGCCCTGGCAGCAGCGGTCACCGGTGACTCCTGTGGGCAGCTGGCCGTCACCAGGTCAGGTAGCACAGCCCTCCAGTGCCTTTTGAAATGGTCACAGTTTCGCTTCTTTGTCTTTCAGAGTGAAACATCCTTCAACCTAATATCGGAAAAATGTGACATCCTGTCCATCCTCCGGGATCATCCTGAAAACAGGATTTACCACAGGAAAATCCAGGTGAGGCGCGTCGGGAGCAGAGGGTCCTAGATGGAACCGGCTGGAGCGGGGGGCAGGGGGCGCCCCTCTGACGGCCAACAGGTTTAGTGCTGGGACCAGGGTCCTGGGAACAGCTAAGGGCCCCCCGAATATTGTGATGCGGGGCATTTGCCTCAGTGAGAAATGCTTTACTTGCAAAAAAAGAAATCTTTCCAAAGCTGGACACTGTCCTATGTGCTCTAGCTATGCACTGAGATGTCCCTACAGCACTGCAGGTCAGTACTTGCATCGTCCACATTTACAGCGGAGGGGACCGAGGCACAGAAAGGGAACAGCCCGCGTGCGGTCCTGCAGCGAGTGTGTGACTGAGCGGGGCCGGCACCGGGCAGCTGGCACTGCAGCCCTCATGCTGCGGAGGGCAAGCCCGCTGCAGCCCGGCCACGGACAGGCGTGTGCTGGAGGGACATGGGGACAGCTCCGGGAATGGGGACAGCAGGAGGCTCCCTCTCTCGAGGACTGTCACCTGCCCCTGAGGGGGGCACTTCCAGGGGCGGAGCAGGGCGGGGCAGCACACTGACACCGGCGTCCTTCCCTGCCGGCCGGCCTCGGGCGGCCTGTCATTTCCAAGGCTTCTCCTGGCTGCCCCCTGGGCCATCAAAACCCTGAGGCCAAGGGGGCTCCGGGCCATTGCAGAGCAAAGCTGGAAGGGGTGGCGTGGGGAGGGCCACGCCTTCCGAGAACTGGCTGAAGGGCTGGCCAGACGGCTTTGTGTCTGAGGGGGTGCTTCCTGCTGATTCTGCAGCCCCCCGGGCCCACCCCCCAGCCACACTGCACCCCTCACTGCCGGTGCTCACACCGGCCACCCCTGTGAGCCCCATCTTCCTGGAAGCCTTCCCACACTTCCGGAAGCTGGCGTAGATGCCATCGCGCTGTGCCACCCCAGCCCCCGCCCCCACACTGCTCCTGTCCTCCTGTCCACCTTTCCGTCCGTCTTTCCTCCTAGACTATGGAGGCCGCCTGAGGGCGGGCCCGAGGGTCCAGTCACCACCCGTGCCTGACACGAGGCCACACTCAGTGTGCTTTCAGATTTGCGGGGTGAATGAGAGCTGGAGACCGGGAGGAGGGGGCGGGTGTGGCCTGGGGAAGTGGGGACCCGGCCCTGACAGGACACAGCACGAAGGGCTGTCCTTGCAGACGTCCACATTCCCCTCTCTCCCTGGCAGGAGCTCAGCAAAAGGTTCACTGCCATCCGCAAGACCAAGGGGGACGGGAACTGCTTCTACCGGGCCCTGGGCTACTCCTACCTGGAGTCTCTGCTGGGGAAGAGCAGGGAGGTCCTCAGGTGCGTGGGGCAGAGGGCTGCTGGGTGGGCCCCGGGGCTGTGTCTCCACCCCCCAGGCCCCGGGTTGCCCTGAGAGTGTGTCCTTGGCCCAGGCCGTGAGCTGGAGGGCTGCCTGGCAGTGGTGTTGACATTCGGGGACGCCTGGCTACCTGTTGGGTTGGAGGTGGGGGGCAGACCGGCAGCCAGGGATGGAACCCAGGACCTGAGAGTCACAGAGGGGGCGCTCGGGGTTCATCAGGCAGGTTTCTCAGCCGTGGTGCTGCTGACGTTGCGGGCAGGGTCACTTGTCGTGGGGCTGTCCTGTGTGGAATGCTCAGCAGCATCCCTGCCCTCCCCCACAGGTCATGACCATCAAAATGTCTCCTGACATTGCGGGTGTCTCCCTGGGCAGGGGGAGAGTCAGCCTTGGTTGAGACTTGCTAGATCAAGGCCATCACCTCCCGTTCCAAATACCGATCTCCCTCCGAGGGGACAGAAATTAGCCACCTCGTCCATATTTTGAATGAGTCACTCGTGTCACTTCCTGCACGACACACGGGCTGAGCCCCTGGTGGAGAGTCGGCTGTCCCATCGCTCGTCTCCTATCGCCCCACCATCTCGTGGGTTCAGACGGCACAGTGTAGGGGTCTTCCCCACCAGCTATGTCTCCGCAGTCAGAGCTCACACTGCTGCTTCCCTGCTGTGTGGCCTCGGGCAAGTGACCCAGCCTCCCTGACCGCCCCCATTTCCACACCTGTAGACAGTGGGTAGTTCTGCACAGCTCAGAGGGTCGTGAGGACTCAGCTCTGTCGTCTGTCCCCCTCCCCTGCTGCAGGCCCTGAGGAGGCAGCAGCAAGTGAACAAGCCAGCTGGTGCCTGTGGAGCTTGCGTCCGAGTGGGAGAGGGTGGACAGTACGAGCAGTGCCTGGTGTGTCACACGGTCATAAGTGTGATGAGGCCGGGAAGGCGACACCCCACCTTCTGGTCTAGATGTTTCTACTCCCCCTCCTCCTGAGCCTCTCCAGGCCTTCCCAGTGCATCTCTAGTCCCTTCCGGGTCTTCCTTGAAGTCTGGCCCTCTCCCCAGTGGACAGGCTGCAGCTCTGCCCCTGCCAGCTGGCCCCACAGAGCCTCCCACACGGCCCCTTGTGTGTAGGATGCACCCTTCCCCATGGACCAGTCCCTTGGTCTATGTGTCATCTCTGCCGCTACGCTGTGTCCTGGGGCTAGAGGCTGGGGCCCCAAGAGCAGGAGCACAGGTCCAGAATGAGACTGTCATTCAGTGGCCTGCAGGGGGAGCAGAGGGACGATCTAGCAGGGATGAAGCAAGGCCCCCAGATCGAGGGGTGGTCGGGGCTGGCAGAGGTGACGGGCCACGGGTTGGGGGCAACTCCTGGGGTGTAAGTCCTCCTGTCATGACAGGTTCTCCAGCTCCGGCCATGGGGGCAGCTGAGGAGGGAGCTGGGAAGAGGTACACAGCCCACACTCCAGCTCGAACTGGATTGCTGCCACACACACACACACACACACACACACACACACAATGCACAGGTAGCCACAGGGCACAGGTAACAGGAAAACAATCACACACGACGAGTTCTGGTATTTATCATCTTTGTTGACTTAATTGTAAGTTCACAAACCTGATTTCTAAATACTGGGCTGGAAAAATCCTTACACATTTAAGTTCATCAGCTCTCGGGAGGGGACCCAAACCGTCACCAGCGCCAGGTAGGAGAGCCCCCCGGCCGAGGGGACAGCGGGTGCTGAAGGGTGAACACGCCGACGGGGAAGTCTGCGGGGGGGGGGGGGGGGGGGGGGGGGGGGGGGGGGGGGGGGGGGGGGGGGGGGGGGGGGGGGGGGGGCCGAGGCCGTGGGACGGGACTGGGCCCAAGGTGCCCGCGCGAGGCAGGGCCCTTCCTGGACACCAGTGCGGAGGAGAAGGCTGTGGTAGGTCACTCACAGGTCCCTGTGGAGAAGGGCCCAGAAGCAAGGGAAGGCTGGACGTGCCCAGCCAGAGATGGTGAGGGTAAGGCAGGAGCCATGGGGACAGGGGACAGGGGACAGGAAGGGGGAGGGGACAGAGCCAAGGACCTCTGAAAGGCGGAATCAACAGGTCCGGGCTCGTGTCCTCGTCGGTGAAATGGGTGCCGGGAAGCAGTGACAGCTGACGCCCGGCAGTGCGCCCTGGTTCCGTCAGCAGCAGTCTACCCCTCCAGGTTCAAGGAGCGCGTGCTGCAGACCCCGAACGACCTTTTGGCTGCTGGCTTCGAGGAGCACAGGTTCCGCAACTTCTTCAACGCGGTGAGTCGCCGCGGGCCCGGGCCGCGGGGCCAGCTTCTCTCCCCGCAGCCGAGCAGCCAGGAGCGGGCGGACGGGGCCCTCTTGCTCCTCCCACCGGGGAAGGACTGGGGATTGCTACCTGCCTGTGGGGACTGAGGGGACAGGGGGCCCAGGGCCCTGCCCTCCCTCTGTCCCTCTCGGAGGGGGCACCTCCTTCGGGGACGTAGCGCTCAACTCAAGCTGGAAGCTTCCCCCGGCTTCCTTCACCCCGTTCCCTCTCCACCCCACTCCCCGACCGGTCCGTTCTGACTCTCTACCCAAACCCCCAGCCCCGTGGTGACGGTGGGGACGGAGGGGACGGAGGGCGGCCCCTACTGCTTGCTGCACTCGGCCTGGGGGGCGGGGCCCAGGGCGGCCTGGGGGCGGGGCCGGCGGGGGCTCGGACTGCAATGAAGACGCAGGGGAGGGTCCCGGGGGCGGGGCCCCGCCGGGCCGGGCTGACGCGGCGGCGGGCCCAGTTCTACAGTGCGGTGGAGCTGGTGGAGCGGGACGGCTCGGTGGGCAGCCTGCTGAAGGTGTTCAACGACCAGAGCGCCTCGGACCGCGCCGTGCAGTTCCTGCGCCTGCTCACCTCCGCCTCCATCAGGAACCGCGCCGACTTCTTCCGCCACTTCCTCGACGAGGAGACGGACATTAAGGACTTCTGCACTCACGTAGGTCCGCAGGGCCCCAGCGCCCAGCCCAGGGCTCCCCTCTCCCGCTCTCTCGGGGGCACTTGGGCACCGGTATCCCTAGCCAGGGCACTGGCAGTCGCGCCCACACACCTTCCAAGGAGCTGCCTGAACCGCGTGGCTCTGGGCACGTCACTTCCTGTCTCTGAGAAGGGCGGGCTCGGGGCTGGGCAGTTGACAAACTTATGGGGTTGCGACCCCCGAGTCACATTTGCCCCGAGACGTGTTTTATGTCTGCTTGGTATTCACCCGAAAGAGCTAACATTGAAACGCCGGATTTCTCTGGAAGCATCACAAGGCCCAGCTCCCAGGCCTCGTGCATGCTTGGCAACTGTCGGCAGGAGCCAGGTGGCAGCTGTCCTCGTTACGTGGGACACACCTGCTAGCCTGCCACCATCCCTGCCTCTCCCCATTGCCGCTCCCGCGTCCTGACTCACTCGCCCGGCCCCTGAGCACTTGAGCTTGAACCCCGCCCACGACAGAGGCCCTTCCTGCTCTGACAGCCTCTGGTTCTGGCACAGCCGCTAGGAAGCCCAAGCGGAAGCGCTCCTGCCTGCCCCGCCCCTTTGCTGGACTCTTCTGAGGGGTCGGGATCACAAAGATCGAGGCCAGGCCTGGTGACCGTGGCACTTGCCAGCTGTGACTTCCTCACGGGGCCTTGGTTCCCTCCCCTGTAAAATGGGGCCGCCAGCACCTGCCTCGTGGGTGGGTGTGAAGAGCATTTCCCAGGACCGTGGAGGCCAGGGCTGGACGTGTCACCTGTCCTCGCTAGGCCTCCTTCCTAAAGTGGGTTTTCTTCATTTTGGCCTCTGCAGGAAGTGGAGCCCATGGCCATGGAGTGTGACCACATCCAGATCACGGCCCTGTCGCAGGCACTGAACATTGCCCTGCAGGTGGAGTACGTGGACGAGATGGACACGGCCCTGAACCACCACGTGTTCCCCGAGGCTGCCGTCCCCTCCGTTTACCTGCTCTATAAAACGTCCCACTACAACATCCTCTACGCAGCTGACAAACGGTGACTAATTTTAGGCCACGCAGTGGAGCCTGCCACCCAACGGAACTGCGTTCTGAATGGAACATTCCGGCTTTTCAATTCTGTAAGCAATGTAGACTGTAGTTAGAAAACAGCCACGTGCAGCCTTTCGGACAAAGTCACTGAGAATGAGGGCCACCAATCACGGAGTGTGACAACCTGGCGGCACTTTTATTTATTTATTTCCCTGGAGGATCCACGGCTTCCTCGCTCGCGACTGGGAAGCCAGGAGCCCTGGCTGTCCTCCCGCTCCCTGAAACCTGGCGTAGGTCACCTCCCCACTCTGGACCTGCTCCTTCATCTGCAGGAGGTTCCTGCCGGTGCTGACATTCTGTGGTTGCATTAAAAGTCCAGGGTCCTCTGATTTCTCTTCACCAGGGCAGTGTTCTCTGCAGGCCAGGAAAGCTACAGGTCAACTCTCTTAAGTGACTCACCAAGTCCAGTCAGCTGTTGGACTGGACTTTGGTGGGTGGCATTGGCCAGCTGAGGCCACCTCGAACGTGAGGGCTTCGGTGTGGTTCCACTCACTCACCGTGGGGGGTGTTTCCTTGCCCCTAACTTGAGGAAAGCCTTTTGTGCCTAAGTCCAAAAAGGGGCCTTCGGCACGAGGCGGAAGTTAGTGGGACCTCCTCTACCTCCCCCTGCCTGGCCCTCAGGGCTCTGCTGCCACCCCTACCCGGACGGAAGCTATCCCGTCATCCCCACCACATCCTGGAAGTAGAGCTAGCTCCTCGGCCAGGTGGAGGCACGTGGAGCTGCAGTGTAAACTAGGTTTTCAAGGCTGTCTGTCTTCCTGCCCCTTTCCCACTTCTGCTCGCCTCCCGGGCTGGCGGGGTGTCAGGTGGGAAAGAAGGCAAGCCGAGAAAGTGGGGGAGACTTCCATGGTGGGGACTGCCTGGGAGCCCAGAGCCCTGGCTGGCACCCTCCCGGACATGCCCCTTGAAACCTCTGCACCTTGCTGCCTCAGGGCCTCGCCGAGCCCTGGCTGGGCTGGGGTGCTGCTAGCGAGCTCTCGTCCCTGTGGGAGGACATGGAGAATGCAGGGGTTGCAACTGGCCTATGGGGTGCTTCTCACAGGTTCCACCCTGCAGGGCTTTGTCAGGACCTGCGGGTGCTGCCGCCTGCCAGACTGCTCCGAGTCCTGCTACACCGACGTCGGATCCGTCCCCGGTGTCTGCCTTTGGGAAGACACCTGTCAGGGTGCTTTAAGTCCAGGCAGGGACCCAGGTGCCCATCCCCTTCCCAAGGGGAGTAGCGGGGTACTGCAGGATGGGGAAATGCCACCCTGCCAGTGGCGCTGTGGACTCCCAAACAGTGGTTGGAGAACCAAATGCATTCCCACAGGGACCAGAAATGGTTGTGGCTCAGGGGGTGGCTGCCCAGGGGCGCCCCAGGTCCTGTGGGGTATGGGGCTTCCCCGGCCCGTGGTGAAGACATTTTCCTAGTATTAAAATGGTTTCCGTAACAGCTTTTGTCCTGGCTCCTCAGTATTTGGTGCCCTCGGGGCTTAGGTTTGTGAGAGCACATTGGGGGGGGGGGGGTCCTTGTTTAGTGCGAGGTCCAAATACTCAGAAGTCCTGCTCTTGGGCTGGAGACTCCAAAGGAACCACAGGCCTCACCAAAGCTCCACATACCAAGTCAGAGAGCAGAACGGCCTCGGAGGCTGGCCTCATCCTTTAAAACCTACCCCCCTTAACATGGTACCCCACCAAAAACAGAAAAAAAATGTGCTATTAGAGGGGCAAGGGCAGGAGAGCAACGGGCATCAGTCGATGACATCAGGCCTGTGGCTCCGGTGCCGCTAAGGGACCTGGAGCCTCCCTAAATCCCCGTGCACCCTGACAGCGGCACTCAGGAGCTAGCCTCATGGACTAGGGCGTTCTCTCCAGGTACTGGTGACACTGGGACGATGGTTCTTGGCACACCGCCCTCTTTTTAAGACCAAAGCCGTTTTGTGAACCTGCTCCGGGCCCACAAGGAGATGCGCAGGACCTAACCCCAGCTCTGCACCTGGCTTCTGTGTGACCCTGAGCACGTCTTCACCGGCGTCAGCTTTCTCCACCACCAAATGGGAAACTAAGACGTGCGTCTCGGGAGCCAGACGGAAACGAGTGATTCAGGTCGCGCTGTGAAGGGCCCGGCACGTGCCCAGAGGGGCTGAGGGAACACTGCTGCCCCCCTGCTCTACGACGGTGGGTCACTGGTTCCCTCAGTGCACACTTATACCACGCCCTGACCTGAGCTGAAGGGCGGCAAGGGGTCACAAGGCAGCCCCTGCTCCCAAGGATCGATCTCAGCGAAGGTCACACGAGTGTGGCAAAGACCGTGACAGGGTAAGCGTGAGCCCACGGCCGAGTGCTGCCCCTTCGTGGAGGCGGAGGGACCGAGAGGACATGCAGTGGGCTCAGGGGCAGGAGAGGCCATCGGCCAAGCGCAACGCTTGTGCAAAGGCTCGGGACGAGGCAAGGGGCACACGGGCCACAGGAAGCAACACGCTTTGTCACAGAGAGGAGCCGGGAGACGAGGCCAGACCCTCGTGCCTCACCCCCTTGATGCGGCTTCCTGTGACTGGCTGCCCACACGCGGCTCTGAGGTGCTAAGGAAGCCCGTGTGGTCTTGGACCCGAGGACAGCGACCCCTCCCCTGCCCGCCTCCCGGGGAGGCTCAGCCCAAACAGCAGCGAGCGAAGGAGCTGGTGGGGCTGTTACGGGGACAAGCAGGAGCGCGTGCTGAGGACCCAGGCAGAAAGGGTTTTGTAGGGATCTGCAAACCTCTCTGGCCTCCTGTTCCACCCACACAGTCCAGTGGGGTGAGACGCACCCCACGTGCACCCTGCAGTCAGAGAACTAAGACAGTGTCCCCCATATTGTGGCTAAAAACACAGGCTGACACACAAGCTCTATTGTGTTTGATTAAGGAAATCCAGCCGGACGTAAGGAGCCCGGGAACACCGCCCGGACACGAGCTGCTGCACGGAACCCTCCCGCACGATGACACTGTCCACACAGTCCCCGTGCCACGGGGGGTGGGGTGGAACCAGGGGCGGTCACTGTGATGCTGGAGGGAGATGGAGGGAAGGTTCTCCCCGTCACCGGAGCACACGGGCACTGACCTGGGGCAGTCACTTGGCACGAGCACTCGGCCGTGGCCCCTTCTGCTTGCAGAGGCAGCTCAGAGCGGACTCAGCGCTCCCCAGGGCGGGCTCGGGCGCGGGCGGCCGGCCGGACTGAGTCGGGTACTTGGTGTTGGGGTCCCCCTGGAACAGTGGCCGGCAGAGCAGATGGCGCAGCTCCCTCTTCAGGACCTTCATACGCTTCTGTCTGCGACGCTCTTCCTGCTGGTCGGCTTTTCCTCCTGGCAACACGGCACCAAACAGAGCAATTACTGCAACGTGTGGGGGCGCGTGTTCTCCCGGAGGGACCAGCCGCACGAGGAAAAGTGTTCTGGAACTCTCTTGGGGAGGCAAGGCTCCTAAGTTCTCTGCCAAAGCCAGTGTGGCTAACAGTTCAGGAGGGCCACTGGGCCACTGTGTCCTTTAACTGCCCCCCCCCCCCCCCCCCGCCCTAAAGCCCTCTAAGACATGAATTACTGTCACCTCACAGTCCAGGAAACTCGGAGGTCACACAGGTAGCTGTCAAACTGAGATCAGAACCCAAGTCTCCGGACGTGAAGCCCGGTTTTCTCCCCACTTGCTGCCTGGGGTTCCGCACTTCGACAGTCACAAACCTCAGGTGACAGTGCGCTCCCTCTGCGCAGCGCATGCGCCGGCACCTCCTGGGTGAGGCAGGCACAGCCCAAGGGCCCCAACGCCAGCCTGTGCCCAGGAAGAGGAGCCAGGGCCTCATGCACCTCCCAGCAGGGCCAGCTCACAGCCCTCCCGCCCAGGGCTGGGCTCCTGGCTTCCGTGCTGAGCAGGCAGCACAAGTCTTGCCTCCGAATGTGCCGGCTCTGGCACTGAGATGCCAACAGCCCAGCTGCAGTGCCCTCCTGAGCGCTGGGAAGGGCACTGGACCTAACTCTGGTGCTCTCAGGTCTAGATGTAGGGCACCACTTCTTAGGCTCGGCGCTCTCCCAGGGCAGGGACCACACAGGGCCCTCCCCGAGTCCTTAGCCCCCGGCCCAGGTTCAGCCCAGGGGCTCAGGAGATACCTGGCGGCAGAGCAGTTTCCTTGCACAGATCACTTCCCTCCCGTCAGTCCCCAGAGGGTGAAAGCCAGGCCCGCCGCCCAGGCCTGACCTTGGTATAATCAGTCCCTGTCTGGGGCTGCGGAATCCCTGGGGCTGATGTTTACTGCGCATGTGCTGCCTTACGTAACCATGACAACCCAAACAACTGCTACTGGGCAGATGCGGCACGACGCCACTTCTGTTTGAATACGTGTATGTAGTCCCAGGTGCGCAGTAAAGTGGTTGCTTGCTGCCATGTTCAAGGTCCCCCATGTCGGCTCCGCGTGTGGTTTTTCAACTGGGTGCACCACCCCGAGACCTGCCCTGCCTGGAAGCCTTGGCGATGACACTTGTGTGAGCCTCCAGTCCCCACCTGTAAAAGAACACTGACTCTTGCTGTTTACGTCGTGAGCATGAGATCAGGTGAGCTGCTTTGTTAGCTTGGAGGACAGGTGCAGCAGTAACAAGGATGACAACAGGTAACGTGAACCGTCCCCAATCACTTCCTGACTGCCGGTCAGTTACAAGCACTTCACACTCATTAACTCACGCCGCCTCTGCCACGACCCCACGAGACAGGTCCTTCAGAGCCCGCGTCTCATACACGAGAACGATGGAGAGAGGAAGAAATCTGGCCCGGTGACCCAGGCTGTTACAGGAACGGGCCAGCACGCGGACCCGGGCCGTCGGTCCTCCACTGGCTCTCCACACCACGGGCGCAGCTGAGGGCTCCGGACAGATGGGACAGAGGGACCTAAGGCCGACAGCGTTAGGCCCAGCAGGGACGAGGGCCGGGCCCCGAGACGAAAGGCGTCTTGCCGACTTTGCAAGGACCCATCGCAGAGGGAAGGATCAACGAGACGGAAGTTGAAAGGAAAAAGAAAGCAAAGCAACCGGCACGCAGCCCCGCCCCCACGCCCCGCGGCCCGCATACCCTTATACATGTCCTCATCCAGCTCGATCTCCAGGGCAGCGGCCGCCTGCTCCAGCCAGGAGTTGTGCAGACAAGCCTGGAAGTTCCGGTGCTCAGCTTTCTCGACCTGGCGAGCTACATGGATTCGCTCCTGGGGGAGGGAACAGAGAGCGCAGCTGACAAAGGTTCGAGCCTCTGGGAAGTAAAGTCTCGTCTCAGGGTGTTTCTAATAGTCTTCAGAGGGGTGGGTCCTGACGGAAACGCAGAGGCAGCCGTGACCCGCGAGTGTGCACACACCACGTAAGAGCCACTTTCCGAACAACAGACCTGCACAGCCTGTCGGAGGCCCGTCCGGTCGTGCTGCCCACCTTCCCAGGCCCCAGGGGTGGCTTCCACAGCCTTGAATTAGGGGCCCGCTCTCAATCACAGGGACAGCAGACGCACAGAACTGCCTCCCCTCACTTTCACACTGTCCTCTGCCTCTCACAGGTGCTCAGTGACAGAGGACACACCGGAACAAGGGAGACGTGTGATGTGGCAGAAAGGAGACAAGGAAAGCCGGGGGCGGGGGGTCCTAATCCTCCCGGCTGTCGCAGATTCTCTGTGCTCCCTAACTTCCCATGCGCACCCCCCATAGCCCCCCACGCAGCTAGCCCTCCCTTCGAGCCCGAGGAGCCGACAGTCCTGGAGCTGTTCCGTACTTCTCAGCATCTCATCTCCTCTTCACCTGCACACACCTCTGCCTGCAGGAGGTTTGCCCACCTGTCCCACACCTCCATCTGCACATGAACTGCAGCACGGGCCTGGCCGGCCTCACGGGAGACCCCTATGGGGAAGACCCCAGCCTGCTCTGCCAGCCGACTCACTCCGGCCCGCAGTAAGCGGCGCCCACCCGGTGAACGCCGGCTGACCCAAGAGCGCCCCAGTGGTGGGCACTCCTGACATCACTTATTTGATCTCTAATCCTCCCATCTCCCATTACCTTCAGGAAGGTGACAAACCCTGAGCGTCTGCCTTGGTAAGACACGCTGACCTCCCCTCACTACGGCCATCCTGTGGGACGTCCCGGCCGTGCTGTGCTCACCGCCCTTGTCCCGAGCACGGGGCACACAGTGAAGGGTTCAGGAAGACACTTTCTCACAGCTGGCCACTGCCCCTCGCCCCCTCACACCAGGTACAGTGCGGCCATTCCTCCTTCTGCGCATCTCCCTATGCAGCTGCTGGGGACACCATTCCTTAGTCTGCAGGGTGAGGGGGCAGCGGGGCCCCTCTCCTCGTTAGCACTGGGCCCGTAGCTGCTGCTCACCTTGACAGCGTCCATGCACTTTGTCTGCACAGGGAACAGCGGGATGTCCTCGTCCTTCTTCAGTGTTCTATAAATCTTCCTGAAGTGGACCATGTCTTCAGGCCCAATCAGCAGCAGGCTGAGCCCTGCACTGGTGGCACGGGCCGTCCGGCCACTTCGGTGCACATAAATCTCCGAGGTGCGAGGGACCTGCCAGAGGAGGAAGTGGGAGGTCAACGTGGCCACCAGCAAACCTGCTCTTCCCCGCAGGGCCAGCAGCCAGAACCCTCTCCAGCACGCGGAGGCCCTGCCCGCTCAGTCCCACATTCACACTGCCCCCAGGTTTACAGCCTGTCTGTTGTGTGGGCTCTGCCCTCCTGACCACTCACGTGGGACACGGCAGTCACTTACTTCATCTCTCATCCTCCCACCCTCCCTGATCCAGCCCAGAGCTGCCCGGGTCATCTCCCTGAGTCGAAGCTCTGACCATCAGATCCCTCTAAAAACTCCAGAGTCTCATTAACTCTGCACGGATGCCTGACGATTGTGATTGTAACGAACATTTACTGCTGATGACGTGCCAGGCGATTCTGAGCGCCCTGCAGGTATTACCCCAGAAGTATTACTCACAACGACGTGACACAGGTGCTTTTAAGACTATCCACATTACAGACAAGGAAACTGAAACACAGACATTAAGACATTTCTTCCAGATTATCCATTAAGCAGTGGAGCCAGAATCCACACGGAAGTGGTCCAGCTCCAAAGACCACGCTAACCCCTGGGATGCATCTATGGGCAACCTATCCGACGTGCGGCCAGCGCACGGGAGAAGATACTGAGCACAAGCTGGGCTCAGCTAAGACTGCGGCGCGGGCGCTGACAACCCTCCCTCCCCGACGCCCCCTCTCCCGGCCCCCGCACACGCAGCTCCTCAACAACAGGCTTCTCAACTGAGCGCAGGGAGCGCCCCGGGTCTTTTCCAATGCAGAGCTCTCAGCACCACTGCGAGTGGTTCGTATCGGGCTAGAGATGAGGTCTGTTTGCTGTTCACTTTGCTGCCCCTTTCTCACCCCGAGTCCAATGCCCACTTCCGCGAGTTCCCCTCCCTGCTTCCCCTCCTGTCCATGCCCACATCCTCTCTCCTGAAATGCCAAGCAACTCTTAGAAAGCACTTTCCAACCTCCCAAACTGTAAGCTACCTCTCTCCCCCACTGTATTTTGCAACTTTCTAGTATCTTCTGCCTTAACATTATGGCTGTAGTCACCTCATCTCCTTTAGTGGATGTGATACTTCTTAGGGGTTGGAAATGCATTGTTTGTATCTGGGTATCTCACAAAGACTGACCCAGCCCCTTCTTCGAAAGGGGGGAAAATAATAGAGATTTGCTACACTGAATTGGCACCCTAAAATTTTTTTTAAAGCACGAAGCACAAACTAAGGAGAAATAATAATGCCAAAATAACTAGCATTTATTGAGTACTTAAGTGCTAGGTGCTTCACCAGCATTAGCTCATTTACTTTTCGTAACTCTACAAAGGGAGCATTATTACTCCCAGTTTACAGACGACACTGAAACCAGGGACGCTAAGTCACACGCCCCAAGATAAGCAACTATGAAACGGCCAACAGGCATCAAACCCTGGAAGTGTGGCCCTGGAGCCCGCACTCCCACCACGCGCCGACGCTGACATTCACTAGGTTGTGAGCACTAGTGCTAAGTCAGTACCACCAGCAGCTAGCGTTCATCACGTGCTCACAGTGTGCCACAGGGCTTTTCTCAACTCCTCACACGTAGTAACTTACTTCACCTAAGTAAGAACTGTAGAAGTAGATGCTATACCTGTCATTCACACGTGAGAAAACTGAGATACAGAGAGACTAAGTAACTTGCTCAAGGTCACAACAGCAGGTCTCAACCAGCACACTCTCTGCTTCTCTGCACCATGGTAACCACGCACAGGCCGGCCCTATTGCCTCCCTCTCACGGGAAAACACCTGCCAGTATCGTGTAGCTTCCCAAGTGAGAGAGAGAAGGGGCTGCATGACAGCAGACGATGCCAAGAGGTATGGAGAACGTCTCTCACCAGTGTTCCAAAAGCGTCCCAGCAGCAGCTGCTCAGTCACGGGGCGCCAGCGGTGTTCTCTGCTGCATGAGGCCTTGGGACCAACAACTCCTTCTCCTCCCTGTCCCTCTCTCCCAATCTTCGCTTTAAAAGTCCCCCCATTTGATGCTGAGAGATGCCTCAAACTCCCTGAGGCCCCTACCTGGTAATGGATGACATGCTGGACCTTCGGAATGTCCAGGCCCCGGGCTGCCACGTCTGTGGCCAGGAGAACACAACTGCGGGAGAGAGAGCCAGCTCGTTAATAACCCGACAGCTGTCACCAATCAAATTCTCAGCACCTGCCGGGTACTCTGGACACCGCAATCCTTACAAACACTCTATGACATGATACTATTTATCTCCCTTTTACAGATTTAGAAATTCAGGCTCCGAGAAATTAACTTCCCAAGGCACGTGATGGCTGTTCAGTTGTGAAGCCAGGATCCAATCCTGGGTCTCGCTGACCACACCAACAAGTCACGTCTGCAATAACAAAGACCCCCCCTCTAGTGAATTATTTGAAGCCACACGTATTCTAGCTCGGTGCCATCATCTCCTACCACCCTCCCACTTACTTACCTCCAGTCACAGATGTGTCCCTGCTCTTCCTCAAAGATGTCAAACATGCCCCTGCCTCCAGGCCTCTGCACTTTGGGTCTTAAAGTTCTTCCTCAGATAGTCACAATTCCTCCCTTTTCTTCATTCTCTGCTTAAATCTCACCTGATCAGAGAGGACTCCCTGGTTCACAGTAAGAACATGGTAATATGTGCGGAGCGGTGTGTCTTAGCGTATGTGTAATTGAAGGAAAAGCTAAAGCACTTGAGATCTGGCTTAAAAACTTAGGAGTCTGTGGGTCCTTTAGGGTCCCCACTCCCTGTATCTCTGAGGTAGGCTGGGGAATACGATGCAAAAGAAAGTTTGTAAAACATTAAACCACCACTCTAAGTCAAGGTCAGCAAACTTTTTCTGTGAAGGGCCAGGTAAATTGTTTATGACTTTGCTCTACTGAAACTACTCCAGTCTGCCCTTACAGTGCAAAAGCAGCCACAGACAATACATGAATGAGTCCTGCTGTGCTCCAAGAAAACTTCATAAAAACAGGCAGTGAGCCAAATTTGGCCTGCGGGCCACAGTCTGCCCATCCCCGATTGCGTAAACCACCAACTCCACCTTCCAACATTCCAAAAGGGAAGTAAACCAGACCCTTGCTCCAGAAACTAACCACACTGTAACCTGACCACCACCACTGCGGGCAAATGCCAATTTAGAGCAGGCCTCCACTTCCCCGGCCCTCACGACGACAACCGCACCTGCCGCCAGCGCAGCACCTGGCCCTAACGCGGAAGGGCACAGCATGAGCTCCAGGGGCCGACAGCTTGTCTGTGCCGGCTCTGCCAGGGTGGGAAACTCAGACGAGCTGATTAGTTGCTTTAGATCCTACTTTTGTAAAGTACAAGTGAGAATAATGAGTGCTAAGTATTAAACCTAACATTAATTAGCAAAGTAGCTCTGAAGCTAACTAACACTAATTAACAGAACATACTAAGTGCCAGGCATTGTTCTTAACACTTTATGTGCGTAAGCTCACTGAACCCTCACGGCAGCCCTGAGGGGGCTTCTGTTATTAATTACGAGAAAACGGAAACACAGGAAAGTAATTTGACCAGTGAGAAGTGGCTCAGCCAGGATGTGATCTCAGGCAGTCTGGGTCCCGTCTGCGCTCTTAACCACCCATCAATGCTTGCTCCTCCTCAACGTCAGAAGTGAATGAACGTGACAGAGTTATCTAAAATGCCCGCACTGTACTTACTCTACTGTTAAGTGTTCAATGATGGTGGGCACTATTGTCACCAATATATATATATATTTTTTTTTTTTTGTATGTGGGTAGCTCCCAGGCCGCAGCGTTGACAGCGCCAGTGCCGAAGCCTTAAGCCACTGCACCACTGTCACCAATATTAAGGAAGTTTCTGCTGGGCATTACTAGCAACTAAGAGAACTAGATGAGGATGAGCTTGCCTCATGCTGTGAAAAACAGGGACACCTTCTATTGATAAGGCCGCATGACAGAAGGTGGCTTCCCACCATCTCCCCACTATCCTGGCAACCCTGGCCCAATAGTTAGAGGCTGGGCTCTGGGCACAGGCCTGACTTACTCTTCCAGACGGGCAAACTGCTCCAGGTTCCTGAGCCTCTGCTTCTGGTGCATGCAGGCGTGCAGGGTCAGGGGCATGATGTCCAGGACTTTGAGGAGCCCAGAGAGGCGTTTGATGCAGGAGATACTGTTTGCAAACACTAAGGTGCGGCCCGGGTACCGCATCAGGAAGTAGTACAGGTACAAGTCTTTCTCTTCATTCTCACAGTGGATCTTGGTCTCCGTCAGCGTCTCTACTGTGGCCTCATTTCTTGTGAGGTCAATGACCTTGGGCTTGCCCCTCATGCCAATCTTCTGCATGAGGAGGTCAAGTTTGGCAGTTTTGTCCATTTTCTTAGTGTGCTTCTTGTGAAGGATTCGAGCAGGAGCTTCGTGTACCAGGGTGAGTGTGGCAGAAAAAACAAGTGTCTGTCTCTCGGGGTTGTACTGGGAGTCACTGAGCAGCTCGAGTAGCTGTGAGAGCTCCGCAAAGTGGCCTTTCTCAACCATTCGGTCAGCCTCATCGACCACGAGGCACCTGTAGATCCAGAGACCCACGTTAACTGGTTAGGAACAAGTAAGAACCTTCATCTATAGCACATCATTACTACCCCCACGCTCACTCACACACACACACACACACACACACGACCACCACCACCGCGTGATGGGGCAGGCAGTGCAAATACTACCGTGTCAGCTCAGGCCCACTTCCGAATAGAGAATGGGGGAAGGGGGGCTGCTGGCTCTCACCGGAGCTGCCGAAGGTTGCTCAAATGAGAGTGCTTTTCTTTAACCAGTTCCCACAGGCGGCCCGGAGTGGCGACCACGATCTCAGGCTGGCGGTTCAGCATCCTCTGCTGTTTCTGCGTGGACATGCCACCAACCAAAATGGCAGTTTTAATTCCTGAGACACAAAACATACAGGACACTTATTCATCTAGCTGCTTGCTTTCTTCCAGAGCTCACACAGGCACCCCCTGATGACCAGAGGTGGTCAGTTACTAGCCCTGCTCCCCTTTCCGGAGGTGCTAGAAGAGCTGACCTGGCCTGTTGGTGCTACTCCCAGAGGACTTACCAAGTCTTCTATCATCTGGGCCTTGCCTACTGTCCAACCTCCTTTCTTTCTGTTCTCTGCCCTTCAACCACAGCGGAAGGGCTGGACTGGATCCCAGGCATTCTTACCTTCAAAGCTCCGGAAAAACTGAGCAGCGGTACACCAGTGCTGGGAATGATGTTCCTTGTAGCTGGGACACACCTGCCCTAGGAAGCCCTGCCCATTGCCCGCAGTCAGAATTGGTCTGAATCTGCTCTCGTGCCTAGTGTTCTGTTCTCTCACGGAAGACTTCTCAAGGTGTTCAGTGTGAAAGGAACACACAGAATCACGCAGCCAAAGCGCTTAGCAAAGTACTTTGCACACAGTAAGAGTTTGGAAAGCAACCGCTGCCTTCATTATAAAATTAAAAATCCTACTGTGCAGCCCGGTCCAAAAGGAATTCCCTGAATTACATTCTAATGTCCTAAAGCAGAACTTGGCAAACTTTCTCTGAAAGGGTCAACCATCAACATTTCTGGCTTTGTGGGCAAAACTACTAACTCCTACCTCTACTCCACTCTGCCTGGGTCATACAAAAGCTGCCACAGACAACACGTAAAGATACGGGTGTGGCGGCACCTAATTTACAAGAACAGGTAGTTTGCCAACCCCTGCCCCGAGTACCCGTGTACCCAATAAATTAACTGATTTCTTGGGCATTTAGAATGGCATTAGCTATGGGTCATTCTTAGAAGTGAGACAGTGCCACTGAGTTTTCTGTAGGGTTGAATTCCCTGGCAGATGAGAAGGTCTCCCTAGAGGGCAGGAAACTGCTGTGACCCGGAACTGAACCTCACCTGTAAACCTGGCCACGGCATCAATGTGTTGTTTGACCTGGACGGCCAGCTCTCGAGTCGGGGTCAGAACCAGTCCAAGTAGAGGACGCTTTGGACGCACTTTCAAGACGGCAGCTTTGCCATCCAACTCTTGATCGAGCTGTTCCTCTCTGTCCTCATCCGCTCTGGGGACAGCCTTGTCCCTGATCAGGGAAGACGGTCCTTCGCCAGCGTCCTCACCGCACAAGGGCGGTGCCCGCTCTGAGATGGCAGCCCCAGTCCCGGCCTCTGCCTTGCCGGGTGCTGCTCTCGCCTCGGCTCCGGCCTCCCTGGGCAGTGCCTCACTCGCCGTGCTCGTCTCCTCTGACCGAGCTCCAGGGCCAGCGCCAGCCTTGCCTGGGGCTCCGGTCCCGGGGCCAGGCTCGGTGTGGTCCTCACCAGGCGGCGCTCCTGCACCACCCGGAGTGGAGGCAGGCTGCAGCTTCCCCCGCCACTGCAGCACTGAATGGATCATTGGAATGGCAAAGGCCAGCGTTTTCCCACTTCCTTAGAAGTAAAACAAGCAAAAGGGACAAACACAAACAGTGTCAATCAACACATGCACATACTCTTGTCTGGGGCTGTTTTACACAGATTAAGGCACCCCTGAAATAGCCAGTGCCACCTCGACCAACCCGAAGCCCCCCACCTGCCCAGGTTCCCTCACACGACTGCACCTATTACATAATTAGGAGCCTGAGGAAAAGGCAGACTGACACTGAAACCTGAGGTCACCAATGAGGAACTACGACAAATGTCCAAGCAAGGGTACCCGAAAGCGACGGGCAAGCCGCGCGCACGTGTATGTGTGTGTGTGTTATCGCTGTTGATGTGGCTGCTGCTCAGGAACAACAGACGGGGCAGAGAATGGAAATCTGTACAGTGCTTCCTCAAGACCTTTCTTTGGTGGGGAAGGAGGGAGTGAAAGAAAATTTTTTTAGTTTTTGAGAAAAAATTTTAAATGAGCATATTTTCGTCTATGCTTGAACATTTTCAACTTGGCCTCTGAATGTAAATGGAGTCCAAATTCATGTCATCTAGGTGGCCAAAACAATTCGAAACCTTAAGCTGAGAATTTAAAATAGTTTCAAAGTTTACTGTTCTAAGCAGAAGAAAATAAATGATCTCTGGAGGAAGAAACCTTTATCACAGGCCTCAAAAAAACTTTCATAAATAATTTTCAGAGGAAAAATGAGCAGCTCTCGGTAAAAAAAAAAGAACCCCCAAGGAACTGAGGTACTGTAAGCAAGAAGTACATAAGAATGAGAACAGCGTGGAATCTAAAGAACAGAATAAATGAACAATCAAAATAGAAAGTCATGGGATAGAGAGTACAACCCAGGGAACAGTCAATGGTAGGTGACAACTATCTAAGGCATCGAGTGGGAGAAAGACCTATTGGAGTTATCACTACGTATTAAAGACTGTAAATGTCTAAGCAGTATAGTCTCTGGTACACGTGAAACTAATAATAATAAAAAAAGGTAAAAATGGACCCATAAAACTTCAGATAAGAAAAACAGCACTTTTCATCAGAAACAATGAAAACTAGAAGACGGTATAACATCTGTATTTGGAGACCTGAAATAACAATTGACAATCTAGAACTCTACACTCGGCAAAAACCTCTTTCAAAACAAATGCAAAATACTTTTTTAGGTATACAAAGCGGAAATACTTGATCATGAGTAGACCTGGACTATAAGAAATATTAGAAGTCTTTCATGCAGAGTAAAAGAAGGTATCAGATGAAAATCTGGATCAACAAAAAAAGTAATGAGAAACACAGGACTGGTAACATGGGTAAACACAAAAGACATCTTTTTCCTACTTAAACTTCCTTTAAAAATAATTGGCCACGTAAAGCAAAAACAACAAAAACATATTTTGGGTTTCTAACACATGAAGTATAAAACAAAAAGCAGAGGAGAGAAGAAATGGAAACAAACTATCGTAAGGTTCTTGTACGCTACATAAAGCAGCACATCATCACTTGCAGGTAGATTATGACATATTAAAGACACATACTTTGTGAACCCAAAGACAACAATGACAAGGACATAACAAAGGGTTAGAGCTAACAGGACAATTCAAAGACACAAAATGGTATCACAAAAAAATATTCAATCCAAAAGAAGGTAGAAGAGGAAAAATATTAACAGACATTAAGTGAAGACTTATCATACTGGTATTTGCAATTACACGGCTGGATCTCAAAGTTATGCTAACTGAAAAGACAGATACGCATATTCCAAAAATACATACTGTATGATTCCATTACGTAAAATTCTGGAATATGCAAGGGTTCCCTGGTGACGTAGTGGCTAGGCTTCATCTCTCTCAATGCCACAGCCTGGGTTTGATTCCCAGCCAGGAAAATGCAAACTAATCTATCATGATTGGGAAGTCTATCAGAGGTTGCCTGGGATGAAGAGGAGAGCCAGGGAAGGGGAGGTTACAAAGGGGCCCAAAGCATCTGATGAGTGATGGGTACATCCATTACGTACATGGGCAGCAGTCTGTCCACAGCCCCAAGTCTTTCTGAATCTTGGACCTGCAGGTTCACAACAGTCCATGTGGACGGCCTGACAGGAACTGTGGTAGGAATCCAAATGTCAGGCTCTAGCCACAGTGGCTCACACCACTCTGCCTCCACCTTCCAGGAGCCCAATTCCAGGCCTCTGCACGTACCAAAGCAGTGCAGCAGGACGTGTCGCTGCAAGCAGACCCAGTCTAGAATGCAGGCACTGCCCCTTTCAGCTGCGCAGTTTGATGCACGCAGTCTAGCCTCCGGGAGGCAGCGTTTCCGCACCAGTAAGATGGTTGAGAACTGAGTTCATCATTACGGTGCACGATCCATTTTAAATGCTAGGCAAATGCTCTAAGTTGTTGTTATTACCCCCATTTCCCTTTCTTGGGGTTTCCTCACTCTTCCATCTATGCGAGCGGTACACGGACCTCACCCCAAGTTTCCTGAGCACGCTTCCAGAAACCCAAAGCACCAAGGGCCTAGATAGTTTAGCCCGATGCCGGGCCAAGAGTAGCCATCAAGAGCACTTAAAATGTGGTTCCTCTAAACTGAGATGTGCTCTAAGTTTAAAATACACATGAGATGTTGATAGCTTAGCATAAAAAGAATGTGAAAGTATCTCATTAATAATTTTACATTACACATTAAATTTTTATATAATTGCTTAAATATATTGTTAAAATTAATTTTCACCCGTTCCTTTTTACCAACTCCTAGGAAATATAAAATGACTACAAACCTGGCTCACATTACATATATAGTGGCGTGCCAAAAAAATGTATACAGACTGTAAGCGCTGTTATCTATGGATTCCCTTCTGAAGTTGAATTCAATTATAAGAGAAAAAAATGAACCTGCTAGAAAATAAATAAATAAACTTGTTAGAGAAGAAAAATAAACAAACTTGCTAGAGGAAAAAAAAAGAATCACAGAAGGAAAATGTAGTATGACATCTGCTCAAAGATGGTGTCAATTAAATGAACACTGGTGTCACCATGTGACAGGCAGGACAGGCAGGGAAAAAGGCAGAAGCATGGCTGTCCTTCAAATAGCACAAGACCATCTGCCAGGACAATGGACAGGACGAAGACATGTGGCTGAGTTTCCCCCACGTTCTCCTGACTTAACTCCCCTTGGCTTCTCCCTACGGGGGACCTTAAAGGATGTGGTGGCTCGCAGAAAACCGGAAAACCGGCTACACTGGTGGGACTTCAGGAAGAAACTGAATGGCACGCGGAGCAACACAAGTGGACACTTTGGTCATCGCTGCTCAAGTAGTAGTTTGCGGTAATCGGAAGTGTCTAAATGCTGATAGGAACCACTCTGAGCTCCTCTTGTAACTGCAAAAGTCAAATGGGACTTGGATTTATCTTTTGTTACCAGTAAATACTGAGTATTACAATTTTAACACAGTGTGTACATTGTTTGGCACCCTCTGTATTTCTACTGGTTACTGCTGGTCTAGTTGAACGAAAAGTCCCAGGCAGTACAAGCTCCTCCCCCTAGTAGGTAGTTCAGTCCATCCAGGAAGAGTCATCTTGTCATTGCTACACAGTCTCAGACGGCCTGCAGCATGAGAACTTTAAAAACAATGCCTAGTCCCAACAGTCCACTGCCCAAATCTGCCTACAAAACCCACCCAATGATTATTTATCACATGCTCAAATATTCCCAACGACAATAAACCCCCCATCTCCCAAAGCAGTCCTTTTTACTACCTTCAGATGACATTTGAGAATTACGACACTTACTCCTCATACTAAGATTTACTTCTCCAGAAGACTTATCTTGGCTCTTTACCCCTCTGAACGATGTGGAAAAGGCACAAGAACAGGAAAAAAAACTACATTTTCAGATCACTTACAATGTACTCTGAAATTTCAGCTTACTGCAGCATTTACATGTAACCCAGAGCAAAAGTAGGTACTGCTGTTACCCCCATTTTATACTAGGGCATATCCAGCTCACAGAGATAAAGGGACCCGCCCAGGATACCAGTCAGGAAATAGCTGATTCAACCCAGAGCTGGCTGACTTCTAAAACACCTTCAGTTAACACTGCATTTGTGCTCCCCTCTCCCAGGCATCCAGCCTGTCACCAGCCACTGGCTCAACCCAGAAGCAATCTTGCCCTGGCCAGATAAGGGTGCCCTCACCGGTCTCAGCAGCCCCAAGGATGTCCAGTCTGTCACGGATGGCAGGTGCCAAGGTCAGAGCTTGGATTGGTGTGGGTGCAGAGAAGCCTAGAAAGCTCAGTGCTCGGAGAACCGGCTTGGGTACAAACAGATCCTTCCAAGCTGACACATCTGCCTTCTGGTCGTGCACCTCAGGCACCCAAGTCTTCGCTTTTTTAGGCACCTTTGGAGTGGTATCCTGGGGAGGCTCCGATTTTTTTTTTCCTTTCTTTTTCTTCTTTTTTGGAACAGCCTGGGCTGGGCTTTCTGATGCCATCTCTCCTCCCTCTGGGTCAGGATAAACTGTGTCATCTCCCTGGGGCTCTGGCTCAGCATCTGTGACCTCAAACTCTTCCTGGGCACTGGTTCCTTCAGTTTCCACATTTTTATTCTTCTTCAACTTCATCTTTTTCTTTGAAGAGCTAGGTTCTCCTTCTTCCTCTCCTGAAACAGCTTGTGCCTTTCTCTTCCTGGGCTCCTCCTTTGAGAATAGACTGGAGGCATTCTTGGCAGGGGACACCAACTGGTAATCTGTCAGTTCCTCAAAGCACACCAGGTCATCCATCTGTCCATCTGCAAACAAATTTGGGTCGATCTTCACCTCCTTCCATTTTCCCACAACCTTGATTCCCTTCGTCTGAAATGTGCCATTGCTTGGTGGCTTTGGCCTTGATTTTGCCTCCTTCAACTTCATGACTGCTGAAAAGGAGAGAAATGTTCCATTAGGTAGGCAACTGAAAAGATTAGCATTCTGGGGCAACAAACCTACTCCATGGCCTATCAGGCCCTGCAAAGACGTGAGGACACAAAGATGGCTCTAAACACTGCGCCCAGCAAGAGATCAGAACAGGAAAGACATGCACCCCGGTAGCAGTGTGCTCGGCCTAGAACACAGGGGACAGAGAACACGGAGCAAAGCCTTATGGGCTGGATCCGGTTCGGATTCCGGAACTAATACTTACTGCTGGTGAGCCCTTGGAAAACCCAGCTGAATCCTCTCTGAACCTCGGTGTTCCCACTCTTTAAAAGGAGGAGGGGCGTAATAGCATCTCAGTCACAAAATGTTTTATGCAAATGAGGGAAATTACGGAAAGCATGGAGGATAAAGCCTGCCACACGCAAGCCATTTTGAAGGCAGAGGGAGACTCCTTTGGGGGGTGAGGAGGGGCAGCTTCGTGAAAATGAGCAGCGCCTTCTCCGGTCCGGTCCGGGTCGGTCCGGACCCAGAAGGGCGGGTGCCTGTCTCGCCACCAGGGCCTTTGCCAAGTGCTCTCAGCCGTCCGGTTTTCCCCGGCATTTTCTGCAGCAGCCGTCTGAGTGAAATGGCTCCCTGTTCTCCCCCTTCGGAAAGGCTACGAAGTGACAGGTCCTGCGGAAAGACAGGGGCGAGCCGCGGCCCCAAGCCTGGCACTCGCCAGCTCCGAGTCGGCGTGGACGTCTGGCTGCACCCTGTCTGCGACACGGGAGGCTCTCGGTCTCGCCGGATCCTCAGCTCATACGAATGCGCAGAAAGGGAGCGCACGTCAGAACCCGAGGAGAGCAACACCGGCCAATCCCCCGACCTCGACGGCCAGGCGTGGGGGACAGCCAGGCCCGGGGAGGCTCTGGGAGCGACCTGCGAGGCAGGCCAGGCCCCTGCTCGCGGCGTCCGGGCCCCGGGCCCCGCCTGGGCGCAGGCGCAACATCTCCCGCACAAACGGGCTCACGAGGCGGAAGAGCCGAGCCTGCCGGGCCCACGCGCCCACAGATGGGCCCCCGCGCCCACAGAGGAGTCCCCGCGCCCACAGAGGAGTCCCCCGGCCCTCGCGCCCACAGAGGGGCCCCCGCGCCGAGAGGAGTGCCCGGGCCCACAGAGGAGCCCCGCCCCCACAGGTGGGCCCCGGCGCGGGGTCGCTCGCCGCCCGAGCGGGCCGCCGGCCGCCCTCTCCAGACCTGAGAACCCGGTGCGCTACCCAGGCCCGGGACGGGCGCCCGGCAGCCCGGCCCCCAACTCCTACGGGGAGCCGGCCGCAGCCCCGCTCCAGCTCCGGTACCCACCGTGCGGAGACGCCGCCTCGGGTCCCTGCGACGCCTGCACGCGGACCTGCTCGGAAGACGCCACGACTCGGCCTCCGCCGCCGCGCCGACCGCAGTTCCGGGGCGGGGCGCGCGAGCGCGCGCCGGCCCTGCGGAGGAAGTCCCGCCCCCACCCCAGACGCCGCCATCGGATTGGCTGCCGTGCGGGTGCGCGGACGCGTGCCGGGAGGGCGTGGAGAGAGCCGCGGGACCGGAGAGCGGAGCGGCCATGCACTGGGCTACGCGGGCCCTGCGCCTCCCCGGGTTGGGGGCCACGCCGAGGACGCTGTGCTCCGTCCGGAAGGGCTCTACGCCGGCTCGCGCACGCCAAGGTACGCTTCCTTGAGCTCTTGGCCTAGTGCTACTGCGGTGGCTCTGCATGTGTTCAGTCCCCACCGTAACGCCTGCAGCCTTGCGAAGGGTCCAGCATTGAATTTACGACCCAACCAGCCTGTGGCGGAGGTGCTGTTTTCCGCAGCTTTCTCAGGTCTGTCTTACTGCTCCAGGACGCTCTAAAGCCCAGGCTTTGATTATATATATAAACCGGCTCCTTTGTTATATGCCAAGAAATCGGCTTCACAGTAGCTAGTCACCTTTTCACGTTGGTGTCATGGGGCCATTTAGGGCAGCGGTCCCCGACCTTTTTGGCACCGGGGACCCATTTCGTGCAAGACAGTTTTTCCATGGAAGGGGGAGGGGTGTACGGTTTGGGGATGATTCAAGAGCGTTACATTTATTGTGCACTTTGTTTCTATTATGATTATTGCTACATTGTAATATGTCACGAAGTAATTATACAGCTCACCTGTCGCTATAAAGCCTAGCACCAGCTGTAGCTTAATTGTCACTTGCCACTCACAGATAAGGTTGTGATATGAGTCTGCAAGCAACCGATTGTGATTTCTGTGCAGGCAAACCTCCCTGCTACCGTTCGCCTGCACTTGCAGCCGCTCCCCAGCGCTTGCATCACTGCCTCAGCCCCACCCCAGACCGTCAGGCAGGAGATTCTCCTAAGGAACCCTGCACCCGAGATGCCTCGCATGCGCAGTTCACAGTAGGATTTGTGCACCTATGAGAATCTGATGCCGCTGCTGCTCTGACCCCAGGAGGAGCTCAGGCGGTGATGCAGGTGATGAGGAGTGCTGTAAATACAGATGAACGTTCCCTTACTCACCCGCCACTCACCTCCTGCTGTGTGGCCTTGTTCCTAACAGGGCAGGGCACTCACGGGTCCATGACCCAAGGATTGGGGACCACTGGTCTAGGGAACCTTTCCCATACACTGTGTCTCATGACCTTGGGAAGGCAAAGGACAATGGGGAGAATTCCCCAAGCATAGGTCTGCCGAGCCTCCCCATACCCTTGGGGCCACCGTGGGACAGAGCTTAACTCCTTGCTTGGGGCAACTTGCCAGTGGATCCCCAAGAGTCTGGGTGGTGCCTGAAGAAGTCTGGTGACAGACCAGAGCTATCCCCGATGGCAGAGTGAGGAGAAAGGGCTGCATGTCCCTGTATGGCAGGACACAGTTTCCTGGGTCCTCTGGGCCCGGTTCACATCTTGGAGGGTGAGCGCTGGCCATTAACCTTGTCCATGGACAGTGGTGCTGTTCTAAAGGGATTAACCCTGTGGCCTGGACCATGAGAAGCAGAGGGGTCGATGACCACGAATAAGCCCTTGTAGGGTGAAGGTATGTGGGTTTGGGTCCAGCTGCAAGGACCAGAGGCAGTCCTTTCTGTTTTCCACGCCTGGCTCACAAGGCCCTGACGCCCCCTGGCCATCAGTAAGCTGAGGCCTCAGCTCCGATGTGAGCAGTGGCCACTGACCCTTCAGTACATGTAGCACACCGATGTGCAGGAGCAGCCACCGTGGTGCGTGGGTGAAATGGCAGATTGCCAAGGGTGTCAGCTTGCCCTTGAAATGTAGCGACTTGGTTAGTGCAGTAGCAGCACATCCTGTGCGTTTCCAAACAGCCAAGGCAACTACCAAAGGACTTTGGGGCCATGCACCAGAATTCTCAACCAATGAAAGGTTCGCAGGTTGATTACGTGGGCCCCCTCCCTGTGAGTGAGGGTTCTAAACAGTCCTTGGTTTACGTGGACATCTCCCTGACTTGGCCCAAGCCTCACCCTATTGCCACGCAAACCAAGCAGCCACCGTTGGGGCATTTCAGAAGCTGCATACCAGGTGTGGTGCATTGGGAGGCGTTGGAATTAGATCATTCTCAGGGAAGCCCCGCCTACGCTCACTCTGTCCTCACATTAACAAGGCAAAAGTTAGGTCCACCTGGCTCTGGACCTAGAATAAACATGACTCAGCTAGTTCATTTGACACCTGCGGTTAGACGTCACCCAGGGTGAGTCCTCGTTAGCTGTACTACGCACAAGATTTCCAACACCACTCTGCGTGCTCAGGCAGATACCTCCCAAGGTAGGCAGGGACCTGGGCGGTGGGGAGTCGGGGAAGCAACAGGACTCCATTCTCAGCACCCCTGTCTGCTGCCGTCACACTGATCACAGGTGAGTTCGCTGGGAAGGGGTTCGAGCCCACATTTACCCTGAGACTTTGGGAGCAACCCGTCTTGTCCCAATCCAGGTTACTGTCAAAGCCCTAAGACTTAGGCTGGGTAGGGGGCAAGGGTCATGGCATAGAGATGGAATATTAGAGATGAAGAGAACCCTGGAGATCGGAGAGCCAGACACAGTCATTGACTTAAAAAGCTGCTGTCTGTGCAGATTTGGGGGGCGTGCTGGACACAGCCCGCAGACTGCTGTAGGACAGAGGGCAGGGCTCAGGGCAGAAGAGAGGTGCCCCCATCCACACCACAGTCCGTCACAGATCAGCAAAGCACTTCCTGTGTTCCCACTGTTTCTGAGAAAGACTGCGGTGACTGTGGGCTGTGCACCTCGTATTCCCACACCGCCACCGAGATGTCAGCTAAAGCCATAGAGAGCGGAGCAGGATGCGGGACCGAAGCCCTCCTGCAGGAGTTTCCGTCACACGGTGAGTGCCTTCAGGGAGGCTCTGGAGGGCGAGGTGGCCGGCCCAAGGGTGTGGGGTGCATGGCCCAGGGCAGAGGAGTTCTGGCCTGGGTTCTAGCCTGGAGCTACCACTGAGGTGCATTGAATCTGAGCAGGTCTCTCGTCCTGGGCCTCAGCCTACCCCCGCTGTGCAGTGGGCCAGCTCTCTGGTGGTCGGGTCTCCTCTCTCTCCGTGTTCTCCTTGGGTTCTTCTCCGAGCATTCCCGTCACCTCAGTGCAGCGGTCTCTGATGTCCCGTTCCCACACCAGAGTTCTCGGCAGCTTCAGGACCTGGCAGAGGGTGCCGTGTGGGGGCCTGTGGGCCTCGTGTCCTCCTCGGGCCCTGCGGCCTTGGCCTCTGGTCCCACAGCTGCCTGCCCCCCTGAGTGCTCCCCCTCTGCTGCTTTTCTAGAGGAAGATGAACCCTCCCAGTCATCCTCGGCTGGTTCTGCTCCTGGGAGTCAACCGCAGGGGTCCCCTCCGGGCCCGGATGGACGTGCCTCTGACTCCGCAGACCCACCCAAAGACAGACTTAGGAAGTTGTCCCGCACCGCAGGTAACCGGTCCACCAGACCTCAACCCGCCCTTAGCCTCTGCCCTCAGCCTTCCCTTCAAACGTCTTCTGAGTTGTCAGCATTAAGGAGCCCCATGGAAGCTCTCCTCGACCACGTTGTCAGAAACGGGGCACAGTGTAGATGGGGGTGAAGCGAACAGTGTTCAGCAGATGGCTGTGAATGCAGCCCAACGCCAACCCTTAAATCACTGGGAGGTTTTGTGTGTGTGACCTTTCTGTTGTTGCTCACCAGCTGCCCTTAGTGTGAGTGTGTTGTACCTACGGCCCAGGGCAGCCAGACGGTGGGACTCTGCTGCTCTGGAGTCAGAGGGCCTGCCCCTCAGGCCCTGGCTCTGCCACTGCCATGCTGAGTGACCCAGAACCAGTGACGTGCCCTGGGCCTTGATCGGTTTGTTTCTAAGTGCAGGGGTTGGGTCATGTCACTGTCTGGGGTCTCCCGGCGCCAGGTCGGATATTCGGTGGAAATTCCCAGAGGTCGGCTGCTCGGGCTCCTGGTGAGTCAGCAGGCACAGGCCCAGCCCAGCTCTCTGCCAGTTTCAAGTCCACTGCCAACGCCCTGACCCGTTGGCCCCACGGCACCCAAGGCCTGAGTACAGTTTCACTTCTCCAGGTGTGCTCCTCCTTGGTGCCCCAGCACCTGGTTGCTCATTTTCTCTGAGGACACACCCTTTGCAGAACCTAAAACTGCACGTCTCTGCGCATTAAACATTAACTCCCCGCCCCCGCCCCCCACAACCACCTCTGTACTGTCTGTCTCTGAGAATTCGGCTCCTCTAGGAACCTTGTGTAAGTGCTGCTGCCCTAAGCAACGCCCAGACCTGTAGAGAATTTGTGGGAGTTTATTTGAACCAAACTTGGGACCTGTGCGGGGGAGCAAGACCCCAGATGCTCAGGAGAAGAGCAGTTCTGCAGCTTTTATTCCGTGGAAATTAAGGAGGGGCCTAAGGGAGACCGGAGGCGGGGGCTGGACTACTGGGTGGTTAACCCCGCTTCAGGGGTAGTTACTTCCGGCACCCGGACGCACCAGACCCAAGGACAGGGCTGGCGTGAAACCTGTCACTAAAGATGGTGTGGGCCTGGGGTGTGACCGCCCCCAGGACCCGTCCCGTCAGGATCACAGGATCAGGTCACCCTGTGAGGTCACTGCACAGACCCGCTTTTATTCGTGCCAGTGGACGCAAACAGTATTTACCTTTTCGAGAGGCTTATTGCACTGGGCGTGATGTCCCCAGGGTTTACCCCTGTGTCACGATTTCCTTCCGTTTAAGCCCGAATCACGTCCCACTGTCCGTCCACGCTACGTGGTGTTGAGCCGTCCATCCAACGACGGACCCCTGGTGGCTTCCACCTCGTGCCTCCTGCGAGTAAGGCTGCTGGGAGCGTACGGGGTGCGGGCGTTTCCGGAGGGCCCCGCTTTCCGCTCCTGGGGGAATGTGCCCAGAGCGGGTTTGCTGATGGCGTGGTGTTCCGCCCCGAGGTTTTGGAGGAGTCGCTGTGCCGTTTCCCACCAGCTGCATCGTGTCGCGTGCCCACCGTGGGCGCGCGCGGGCCGACCCCCGCTGCGGGCTGTCATCGTTGCCCCGCGGCCGTGCCGACGCGCGTGCCGTGCCGTCTCCTGACGTGGACGTGTGGTCCCCTGGCGCTTAGGGACGTCGAGCATCTTCATGCTTCTCGGCCACGTGTGCGTCTTTGGAGCAATGTTTTCGCCTGGGTGTTTGTGTTGTCGGTTACAGGCTCCGAATAGTCAGCCCCTGTCACGCACACGGTCTGCAGCGTTTGCTCCCGTTCTCCAGACGCCCTTCCACTCGGTTGGTTGTGTCCTGTCTCAGTCACTTAGGGCCGCTGTAACAGAACAGTTTGGGTTTCAGTTCTGGAGGGTGTGAAGTCCAAGGCCGAGGCAGCGGCAGATTGGCATCTGGCGAGAGGACTCACGTCCCAGAGAGCCGTCTTTGGAACCTCACATGCTGCAAGGGGCGGAGGGGCTTTCCGGGTTGTCTTCTGTGAGCAAAGCCGTCCCCATCACGAGGGCCCTGTCCCCAGGAGGCCCCACCCCTCCCCGCCACACGGGGCGGTAGGTTTCCCGCAGGCGGTAGTGGGAGCAGACGTGCAGGCCGCCGCAGGCCCTCGAACGCACAGCCGTGCACGCGCGCCTGCAGCACTCGCTCAGCCCCTGACGCTCGCGGGCCTGAGCGTGCCGCTGGGGGCAGCCGTGACGAGGCTCCCGTCAGAATCCGGCAGACGGGGCCTCGTGGGCGATGCTGGGCGTCGGCAGGTGGACGTGGCCGAGGGAGAAGCGTGGTCAGGCAGGCTCCTGGGGGACTCGTCTGGCGGCAGAGCTGTGACGTCCACGCCCCGGATCCTGGGCAGCGGGAGGCCCTGTGACCGGGGCGGCCGTGGTGGAGGCGCTGGGAGCGATCAGTCCTGGACACACATGAAAGGCGAAGTCAGTAGGAATTGGTAGCAGACCGGCTGGGGGCGAGGTAAATAGAGGGGTGCCCTCCGTGCCTCTGGGGTTCTGGCTGTGAGAGCGCGGTGCCGGGCTGGACGGAAGGTCGGGGCCACAGCTCTGGGGAGCGATGTGGGTGCTCAGCCTGTGATGGGACAGGCAGGGGCAGAGACGGGGGTCCTGCCGTGGCTGACTGTGAGGGCAGAGCAGCAGGTTTGCTGGCAGGTTGTGAGCAGAGAGGGAAATGGGGAATCGGCTCGGGGGCTCCTCGAGCAGCTGAAAGCTTCGGGCTGCCTTGGCCCGAGGCCGGACGCCCGTCAGAGGGACCTCGGGAGAGGAAGTAGGAGCCCAGCCTTGGACGTGCTCGTTGGCAGTGCTTCTCAGACGCCCAGTGGACGTGCTGAGGACGTCTGGGCTGGACGTATGGGTTCGCAGGTCATCAGGGCGCACGTGGTCCTGAGGGCCGTGGGCTCGGGCGAAGTCACTCGGAGTGGAACTAAAGCAGAGGAGGGGCCTGCGGACCGAGCCCTGGGCACGGCAGCGTTCACCACAGTCCGGGGGAGGAGGGCCAGTGTGGCGGGCAGGGAAGTGCCAGAGGATGACTTCCTGAAGGCCAGGCGAGGACGACGTCCCAGGGCCAGCCGTACACCACCGGGCAGCTGGGACACACTAGGAGTTCGCTCTCCCACGGTTCTGGAGTTTGCAGTGGAAATGCAAAGTCGGGGTGTCCGCAGGGCCGCGCCTCTTCTGAAGGCTCTGGGGGGCCTACCCCATGCCTCCGGCCATCTGGAGCGTCACAGAGTGCTGGACACCCTCCGTCCACCTCTGCGTGCTCAGGAATCCCGACTTCTCTGGACAAGCAGGCAGGAGCTGTTCTCCCTTCTGATCCCAGCTCCCGAGCACCCTTCCCCCCCGTGGGCAGCGATGGGGACGCAGGGGCGGCCGGGGCAGTGCGCTCACATGTCCTCTTTGTCCCCAGCCACAGCTGTGATCGGAGGAGGTGAGTCTCTCTGGGAAGGAGCCCAAGCCCCCGCCTGCCCCAGGCCCCCGAGAGCAGCCGGTCTCGACCACGCCCTGGATGCCCTCACCCACGTGGGCAGCTGGGGGCGGAGGGGCGGGGGCCAGAGGTGGGTACTGCAGGGCAACCTGGGCGTGCAAGGACCAGAGCAAAGCCGCGAGCAGCACCCCAGGTCCAACCCCAGCTTCTCCTTAGTGCGACCCCACGACCCTGGGCGAGCCATGTGATCTGCCCGACCTGTGCCCCCTCCCCCAGGGAGCAGGGCCGGCGCGGTCCTCCGGGGGCTGGGTCAGCTGAGTGGGGTCAGCTTCCCTGAAACCGCCTCACAAGCCCGGCTGCCGGGCCCAGAGGTTCCCAGCGGTGCTCTGGAGCCGCCAGGGAGGACGCTGAGCTCCCCACGTGTCCCAGCATGGCCGAGGGTCCACTCCCCAGGGTGCCCGGCCACGCGCCCGTGTCCACAGCGACAGCCTTCCTTTGCGTTGAGGCCCCGTCCCTGTGACGCTCACAAGAGCGAAGCAGACCCCCCAGCGCCTCCCCCAGGGTGCTGTCGGGGGTCTGCGGAGGTCGGTCCCGTGGGGCCAGCCTCAGGCCCCTCTTCCCCGCAGCCGTGGCCGTGGGCTCGGTGCCCGTGGTGCTGGGCGCCGTGGGCTTCACCGGGGCAGGGATCGCAGCCTCCTCCGTGGCGGCCAAGATGATGTCCGCGGCCGCCATCGCCAACGGGGGCGGGGTCGCTGCGGGCGGCCTGGTGGCGACTCTGCAGTCCGTGGGTGAGTGTCCTGGGCAGGGAAGCACGGGGTTCCGCCCAGAGGCAAATCCTGAGGGCGGGCCTGTCCCGTCCCTCCGGTTCCATGGCCCTCAGCGCCCCTGGTCCTTTCTGTCCCTCACTGTCCCCTCTCCTGGTTGGGGCGGGGTAGTGGGTCCAGCCCAGGAGGAGGTCTGCACTCCCAGTCGGCCCTGCACAACCTGGGCAGGCTGCCCGCCCTCCCTGGGCACGGCTCATCCCGCTGAAGGGGAGCCCCCGCCCCGCCTGTCACTCTGTCACCGGTGGACTCACCACCAGAGTCCCTGCCTCCTGTCCTGCAGCCCCTTCCCCAAGCAGAGATCCTGGGGTTTCGGGAAGGAGAGGAGGGGGCAGGCGTGGGGCGTCGGGGCCGCGGGCCTCCTGAGGGTCCCAGGGGCTGCTGGGCGGTCTGTCCCCCGCACTGTCACCCTGTCTGCTCCCTCAGGGGCAGCCGGACTCTCCATGTCATCCAACGTCCTCCTGGGCTTGGCCGGGTCGTCCCTGGGAGCCTGGCTGGGGTACTCAAAGCGGAGCCCACCTTCCTCTCCTCCCGGCGGGCCCAGTCCTGGGGCAGAGACGGGCCCCCGTGCTGCAGGAGACCCGCCAGGGCCCCCGAATGGCCAGCCCCCGAATGGCGAGCCCACTGCGTCCCCAGATTGTTCACAGGAGGATGAGGAATAAACATGAGACACTGTGACCTTCCCTGGCGTCTGTGCTGTGTTCTCGGGGACTCCCAAGGACCCAGTGGGGGGCGTGCTCCATGACAGCCAGGCTGTCCCTGTCCTCCCACTCATGTGGGACCCTGGGAAGGTCATGCCTGCCCTTTGAGCCCCCGTTTGCTGCTCTTCAGATGGGGACTTGGGCTAAGTGTCTTCGAAGATCTCAGCCAGGGCCCGTGTGACAGGACATCGTGGCTCTGGGGTCACTGACTGAGCCGCTGGCCCTCAGCGACCAAGCTCTCCGTCCTCAGCCCTCTCCACCCAAGACTCGGGGTCTGGCTGTCTCATGAGTCCAGAAGCGCAGCCGTGCTGTGTCTGCCCGGCCTGCTGGCCCTGGGGGCTCCCCGGGTAAGTGGAGAGCTCTGTCCCCGTGGGTCCACAGCCCAGAGTCCTCAGCCCCCAGGAGGGACTGGCCAGAGCCTGCAAGGAAGATGGCTGGGCCTCCCTCCTGTCGGCGTAAGAGAGGTCCGAACCTGCGGGCAGTTTCCGTCAGGGTTCATGGGGGCCCCACTGACCACACACGCCGGGAGCGAGGCCTCAGACGCCCCAGAGGAGAGCCGTTTGGCAGACTCGGTGCATTTCCGGTGAAGCGGGCAGCGCAAGGACGGACTCGGGGAGGTGGGGACGGCGGGGACTGGAGTGCAGCCTGCTGAGCGGGTCCCTGCTCTCAAGGGCCGTTAACCTCGAGGCACAGTGTCCGAGTCGTTCCACGATTTCTGCCTGAGAAGCCACAAGCCCAAAGAGCACAGCAGGGGGCCGAGTGAGGGACGTACTGACCAGCAGAGACTCCTGTAGCGGGCAGCCGGCGGGCAGTTGATCCGCCCCTAGAAAGAAGCAAGTTGCACAGACGAAGGACAGCATTCCGCGGGAGAGGGCAGCTGCAGGCTGGTGCTCACGCACACGGCGTCCCATGGACCCGGGAGACCTTGACCGCGGCCAGCTTATCTGCCCGTGGGCCGGGTCCCCACCCAGAAACGACAGACGGGGCTTGCTTAAGGCAAGAACGAACTTCACCTGAGAAGACGCCTGGTGCGTGGCTCCACTCCGGGACCTGCCCAGTTAGGGATGTGCGATCGGACCGCTCTGTGCACCCTGACCTGGCGCCTGCCCCCCTGCAGGTGGTCCACACGCAGCTTCCGAAAGGCCTTTTCCACCTCAGCTTTGGGTCTCAGACCGCAGACGCCTGCCTCCGGGGCCCTAGCACAGGTCCCCACGCCGGCCTTCCCACACCGGGCTCTGTTGGCTGCTGCCTGGGCCCCCTCCCACAGCTCCCGGCTGGCTGGCCAGAAGGGCTCTATCCCGGGCCCCATGGCCCCAGAGGATCAGAGGGGTCCCTCTTGCCCAGGGTGTGCAATGTCGGGGGCGGGGGCAGGCTAGCACACAGCTAACCATGTTACGGGACGTGATCGGGTACAGAAATGACCACTTTCTGCACCCCTGTCCTTTCAGTGTGTCTGTCCAGCTTCTGTCAGCAACGGCTGGAGTTTATGTTCCCTCCCTCTGCACCTGGGTGGGCTGTGGGAGGACCCCCGCCCCCCGACACGCACGCGTACGCGCACAGCCCCGACAGAGCCGGCCCCTTACTCCAGACGAGGCCCCAGACACGAGAATGAGCCCCGTAAACATCCAGAAGTCCAGCCAGCCTGCTGCTGACCGAGGGTACGTGAGGGGGCCCAGCGGGGACCCGGAGAAGCACCTGCCCAAACGGCCGCCCCACTAAATCGTGAATTAAACATTTTTCAAGTCAGTGAACGTCGAAGTCGTTTGTTACTCGCCGATGGCTGACCGATGGCGCACGGAGAGGCTGAGGCCCTGGCCCGAGGACGGAAGGCCGGGATCGTAGCCATCCGGGGGGCTTCCTGGAGGAGGCGCTCTGTCGGGTACGATTGTACAGTGACAGGGACAGCGGCCCTAATCGTTAACTGGGTCCGGGAGGCAGGACGAGTCCCAGCAGCGAGGACTGAGGAGTAACGGGAACCGACACAACCACGTGACCACAGCAGCCAGGGGTGCAGGGGGACGAGCACAGGGCAAGAGCTACCGTGGGCCTCACGCACGGCCCCTTGTTTCGGCCGGAAGGGGAGCGAGTCACCAGGCAGCTGACCCCGACACGTTCTCGCTGGCACGTGGGCCACCCGACGAAGGACGGGGGCCGGGACAACACGTTGGCGTCACGATGCGTCCAGCGCCCCATTCCATGCGTCTCGGAGCGGCGACGTCCCCAGAAACGTGACCACAAGGGGCCTGGCACCGGCCTCCGGAATGCCCGGCCCCGAGGCGTCGGCTCCTCCGCCTTCTGTCGTGCTTCCTCCGCTTTCCCATGTGGCCGCCTGCCCCGGGGCCGCCAACTCGTGGTTCCACGTCTCGTGGTTCCAGGTCGGCTGTTAGCTGCCACCGGGGACCACCTGCTTCTTATTCGTGCCCCCCCCCACCCCCCAGCTGAAAAGAGGGGCATTTCCCAGGAACTTTCTGGTCCAGGTGCAAGGAAACTTCCTTCCCAAACCCCTCTGGTACCCCCTGTTAGTATCTTCAATAGAGTCATCGCTTCACCCCCAAAGCAATGACATCAGCCTAATGGGGGGTTTCCGTGCTCCGGGCTCCCCTTTGGAGGTTGGGAGGAGAGAGAGCCCAAGGCCTGGACAAGCCCAGGGTCAGGGAGGGGCTCCCGTACCCGAGAGAGAACTCGGTTCCTATTCAAGGGGGGCAGGAGTGGACAAAGCGAGGGCATCAGGCGTGTCCTCTGAGGGAGGACTCGTACTACGGACGTGGACGTGAGTGGCTCCAGAGTGGCACGAGCGCAGTGAGGACGTGATGGACCCAGCTGGGAAAAGCAAGGGCATCCACAGCCCGCGCCCTGCTGAGGAGACCGGCCCCGCCCCCGGGACGGATGGGGCCCCTGAGACGGGAGCTAGAAGAGCGGGACCTGTGCCTGCTGGCCCTCGCTCTGGCCTCGCGGAGACCTCCTGCTGCTGGGGACTCGCCCAGGCACCGGCCACCAGAGGCTCTGCCCCATCGGAGACTCAGCCGCAGTCCCCAGACCCGCCCGAGCCTGACCCCTCTCATTGGAGTGGTCCGTCCCTCGTTGCCTCTGTGTGTGCACGTGTGTGTGCACGTGTGTGTGTGTGTGTGTGAATTCAAAGTGCGGGCAAAGCACTAAAAATACCCCGACGTGGCCAGCGTGGCTTCTGCCCGCCTCCAGGGCCCCGCCGGCCGGGGGGAGCTGGGGCTTCCTTTCGGGAGTGCTCCTGCGCCAGGTTTTAGTGCAGGTGCAGGAAAAGAGTCCATCGCGGCCGCTTTTGAAGCGCTGGCTGACAAGACTGGGCCTCCAGGGCCCTGGGGGGGAACCCAGCGGCCCCCCAGCCCCCGGGCAGGCTGTGTCCACTGTCTTTAAGGTCCTGCTGCTGCATCAGCGATTCGGGAAGAGCCCGATGGGTTCGCGGGCTGGGCCGCGGGCAGGTTTCTGGCTTTCTATTGTTTTGATTTTGCAACATGGGGTCGCAGCATCTTCTAACGAAAACCAACATGGTTTTTTTTTGCATTTAAATGACCTAAAAGTGAGAGACGACGTTACAGGAGGGTGTGCCCTTCAGGGGAAGGGAGCACAGGGGGACTCTCCGTTGTCGACCGAAGCTTTGTTGTGAACTTGGGAACCGCTCCAAAACCTCAAGTTCGTTTTTTACAACCACCTAAGAAATACCCCAGTACCTTCTGTCCTTAACCCCCAGTTGCTGCAGGAAGGCTGCAGCTTCTTCGAGCCGATGGCGCCCTCCCCGCGCGGTCACGGCCCCCCTCCCGCTCCGGCTGCTACAACTTGAGTCCTCGTTCGTGCCCTTCCAAGTGACCTTGGTGTGCGGGTGACAGATCTCCCACAGGAAACCTCGCACCGGCCGCTGTTCCAATAGCGATAAGACTTTGGTCTTGTCTCGGCCTTTTTCTAGTCGATATGTCGTTCTCGTTGCTTAAATGACTCTTAGCATCCCGGGTAGCGACACACCACGTTTCATTTGGGCTTTTCCCTACTTTCCTGCTTTGCTTGTGCAGCCGGGTGTTAGAAACCGTTTCCTACTTTTGGAGAAATCTCCACTCACACTTCAGAGCTGACGGCAGTGGGAGACAAGGGCCTCACCTCCACGGAGAGAGTCCTGTCCCTCTGGGGTGTGTGTTAGGTGAGCATGGCGGTCCTGTGACCACCAGCGCCTGCGCCCGGAGCCGGGCCGCGTACGGGAGGGCGCGGGGTTCCCCGGGAGAGACGCTGGGCAAGCAACTCAGTCCACCACATTGGTGAGTGTGACTGCGGCTCTCAGTGCTGTGACGTGTGCGTTAACGGGACAGACTTCTGTCCTCACAGAGGTTTTAGAGGGGCTTTGGCTTTCCGTGCTTCCTCGCTTAGAGCCCCAGCGGGGAGGGGGTGAGGTCTCCGGCCGGTGTCTGCTGCCTGCCTCGTAGAGTCCAGCCGGGGGCTGCAAGGAGCCGGAGCCTGCGGAGCTGGGTGGCCCGAGGCAGCTGTGTTTCTGAGGTCTGCATGGCAGCCTGGGAGGCGATGGGAGCCAGCCAAGAGGGGCATCTGCCTGGGTGTGGAGACCCCGTAGCAAAGAGGCAGTGGATGCAGGGGGTGGGGTGGGGGGTCAGGGAACGAGAAAGAGCCCAGAGAATGCAGATAAGTAAATGCCTGTTGCATTACTAGCTCCAGCGTTTCCGGTGCCTGCAGACATTTCCCGTGAGCACAGCGCACATGCGAGAGCACCCAGTGTGACAGCGAGCGCAGGAGGGCAGCAGGGATGGTGAGAGGCGCTCGGCCACAGCTTGGGGTCAGAGAGCGATCAGAGAGCCGATGGGTGCAATAACTACATTTCCCTCGTAACTGGCAGGTTTCGGTTTCCTGGGAAAACAGAGTCTGTCTCATTGGCTTTCTTGGGGGTGGAGCTGCTTTACTCACCTGAGCCAGAACTTTCCGGAACCTGGCCAAGCTCAGCTCTGTGACACATCCCAGGGATGCGGGACAGGGAGGGACGAGTCCCAGGAGTGAAGCCTTTAGCAGGAATAGGGGTCAAAGCTGCAGGAGCTGGGACAGCTCACGCACAGCAACGGAGGGAAGGCAGAGTCTGTGCGTCCAGGCGCTGGGGAGTGGGCATGGGGAGGACAGTTCTTCTCCGGTGGCACCTCACTTCTTGATGAAGTAAGAAATGATTGTCTGAGAGTAAGGGGGGAGGACATGGTAGTTAAAGCTTTAGCTCAGGGGTGGCCCACCGTGTGGCGTCCCTGGGCCACGTCGGAAGAAGAGCTGTTTGGGGCCACACACAAAATGCACTCACACTAACGACACCTGATGAGCTAGGAAGGAAGGGAGGGAGGGAGGGAGGGAGGGAGGGAAGATCTGTGCATAATTTTCATCACAGTTTAAGAAAGTTTAGGAATTTGTGTTGGGCTGCATTCAAAGTCGTCCTGGGCTGCCCGTTGACCAAGCTTGCATTAGACAGTGAATTTGCTATTGAAATTCTGTAGAATTGCTGGATAAAACCCACGCCCACATTGCTGCCCAGGCGTCCCAGCATCCAGAAGTGATTTAAGCCTCAGGACCTGTTGTGAACCCCACCCCATCCACCCCGCAGAATCAGAGGGACTCCCCCATCAAAAACGTTGTTAGGATATTGAGACCGATGATGCCACACACACATTCACACATGCACACGCACATGCATATGCACACACTTTCACACACATGCACACGCACACGCGCACGCGCGCGCATACACATGCACACACACATTCACACACATGCACACCTGCATGCGCACACATACACATGCACACGCACACACACGTGCACGCACACACACACATGCACACGCACATGGACACATGCACACGCACGCACACACACGCACACACACGCACGCACACACGCACACACGCACACATGCACACATTTACACACGCACACGCACGTGCACACGCACACATGCACACACACATGCACACACATGCATGCCCACATGCACACACACACTCGTGTGAATCAGCACATCCTCTGGTGTTGAAAGTAGCTGAACAGGGCTGCAGGTCGCCATCAGAGTGCGGCTTAGACCAGGTACCGAACCTTGGTCACACCGGCCGTGCAGAATATTCACATTTAAATGGCAGAGATTTCATTTCAGTTCATTCTCAAGACAGCAGCCATACAGAGCCTGATCGTGCCATTTCCCTGCGTCAGGCCCTGCCGTGGCTTCTCATCTTGCTCCGAGCACATGGTCCAGTGCTTGCGGTGGCCTGGGGGCCTCAGTTCCGCCCTCCCCACAACATCACCGCTGCAGGCACACCGCCTCCTCCCCGGGCCTCTCCGCCTGGGCCCTTTGCCATCTCTGGTCCTTCTACCTGGAACGACTTTCCCCCATAATTCTGCCTGGCTCGCGCGCCTCTACCCGCTTGCGCTTCAGCACTTCTTCGGATCGCTCCGAAGGCAGTAAAGGCATTTAGTTACTGACTTTATTTTACGTCCCCCACTAGCTGGTCAACGCCGGGGGGACACACGCTCTCGTCTGCTGTGCTCCCTGCTCTAACTAGTACATGCTTACGATTTTGTAATAAAAGACTTGGTAGACGTGACCAGTCATAAACAAGAGACGTTGTGTGCGTAACCCCGAAGCACGTACGGTGACGACTTTGCAGTAACACCGTAAGTCAGGTCTGAGCGTGACTTCGGCCGGACACTGTACCTGACTGATCGGATTTATGATATTTATCATGCCGAGAGCACGCCCCATCCTCAGCTTAAATGACAGTGTCTTCCAGGACCACAGCGGTGGACACAGTGGCCATCCCGTCTCCACAATAACTACCCTCTCCCCTGGGCTGGGAAAGGGGAGGGACCCTGCTGTAGTTTCAGTTTCCTGAAAAGAAGGAAATGAAACTTATTCTCATTTGCTGCCTGCACCCCCGGGGTGGAGCTGGTCAGAGCTGCGGAGCCTGCCTTCCAAACGCACCAGCCTCCCTCCGAGGTCAGTCCCACATTTCCTGCAAGGCCTCCTCTCTGGGTAAGACCTGGGGGGTGCGCCGGGGCTGCGGCTTCCAGGGGACCCCACCTCAGGGAGGGCAGGGGAGGCCCTTGTGGACCCGCCTTCTGTTCCTCCGTTTCTCACAGGGGCGGGGGGGGGCGGGGGGCGCCATCGGGTTCGGTGGGTCTGGGGTGGGGAAGGGACTCCAGTCCCCGGATCCCCGGGCTCTGGGAACCCAGGGCGGGGGCACAGACCAGGAGTCTAGGAGGAGCCACAGTGGGGCCCTTCCCAGACGAGCTGTGGGAGCGGCTGGATCTGGGTCGGCTCCTCTAGGTACTTTGACAGGAAAGCCTTGTGACCTTGGGTGAATCACTCACCGTCTCTGTGCCAGACAGTGTGACCTGACCCCTCAAATGAGGACGGTCCCCTCGTCTTCCTCAGTGAGGAAGGTGCACAGAAACCCGGAGCACCCTGAGCGGTCTGGGCCCTCAAAGCAGGATCGGTTCCGATGTCCCGATTCTGGTATCTTGTAAACGGCTCCGTGGAAACTTACCCCTTTGGGTGCGGCTGTCGACCGAAGTCGACTGTAGGGGCTGCGTGCAGGAGGCGACTGAAGTGGACACGGAGGGGTCCGGTCCCGTGCTCACACGTCAGCCATGACTTCAAGGGCATTCGCTGGGGGCAGCACGTAGCGTTGTTTTGGGCTCTGCCTGTTGTGGTGAGTCCGAGGACCGGGTGCAAGTCTGCTGATGGTTTTAGACACGCACAGCACCTGGCAGACCCTCAGCTCATCCTCTTCCTCATCAGCTGACCGAACACATTCGAGCGGCATGTTCTCACAAGTCTTACGGACCCGCCTGGGGGGTGTGGAGTGACAGCAACACCCGAGAGACCTGGGTGTACCTCCCGCGGCACAGTGCACGCGACTGAGTACTCCGGGCGTACCGCACGGTGCGACAGAGGAAGGCGTCACCCGAAACCCTGTTGGGAATGATTTTTGCTGGTATTGACAATGTTAAGCAAGTTATATTTTAAAAAAAATACATGTTTTCTGCAAGTTTTATCTGTTATTCAGTTGTTTCACATTCAACTGTAGGGTAGTTAGGAAAAAACTGACATAAACTGCAACGATAATGGAACCCTTCTGAAATTCATTTCTTTGGCCCAAATTTTGCACGAAATCTTCAGCACTGGGACAAAAGGAAAACATTGTTTTTTTTAGCACTGAAAGGGTTAAGGGAGTTGCAGGAAATTCCCAAGGACTCGGTGCTGGTGTTTTGCAAGGAAGGAAGCTGCACCCTGAGAGCCACAATGCACCCCCTGCCCCCGGCCCTGCGCTCACCCAGCTCCTCCCATAACCCCAACCTGCACCCTTGCTACGAGCTCAGCGCCGCCGGGGCCCCTTGGGGTGTTTGGGGCAGTGTGGGAAACTGCCTTCCGGTGTCCCCACCCCTCGTGCAGATTTGGGGAGTCTGTTAGCCGGAGCACCATGGCAGGTCTGGTAGCCTCTTCCCTCGTCGCCAAGATCCTGTCGGCAGCGAGCCTGGCCAAGGCCGGCGGGGTGGCCTCTGGCGGCGTCCTGGCTGGCCTGTCCTCCGTGGGTGAGTGTTCCTGGGAGCGCTGGTGGGTGGCGGGGAGGCGGGGAGGAGCGCGGGCATGGGGTCCCGCTCTGGGGGCTGCGGGGAGGCAGGGGGCCCTCCCCTGGGCGTCCGCCCCACTCTCTCTGAGAAGGGCCAGAGGGAGGCAGGACCCGGCCAGGGGCTCAGCGCGTCGGGGTCTCCTCCCACCCGGACTCGGGCATCCTGCTCCCCGACGCTCCTGTCCCCTGGCTTTGCCGCCAGGACCCCCGCCCTCCAGGACTTGACCGTGCGGCCCCCCCCTCGCCTTTCCCAGCGGTTGGTCAGGTTGCGTCTCGGATCCATAGTGTCGATTTGAACAAAATTCTGCAGTTGGGGCCCATCTTCTCGGTTAGGTCGTTGGAGCCCCTGCTGCAGTTTGTCATTTTGTGTATTTATTGCCTTTGCCTCCGCTCCGCGCCCCGCACAGCTGGCCTTTCTGTTGTCTCACGTGCATCTGCTTTTCACACGCACTCTGCAAAGCGGGCGGGTTCCGTCTGCGCGGGTTTTGATTTACACACAAACGAGGTCGTTGTGTAGTCATCCCGCTGCTGCTGCCGCACGAAGAACCCAGGTTTGGAGACTGGTCATTGTCGCAGGGCGAGCACCTCATCCCTGCCTCCACCTGCGGCCCCTCTCCCAGGGACCCCCCGCCCCGCAGAGAGCACGGTACAGAACGGGGGCGCGGGAGCGGCGCCCCTGACCTCTGCTCACTCCGTGTTCTGGTTCAGGGCTCACCCTGCCATCCAGCATGATTCTGGGCTCGGCTGTGTCCACCCTGGGGTCCATGCTGGGGGCCCTGAAGACCTCTTCCATCCTGGGATCGTCTCTGTCCCCGATTGGAGGTAACTGGCCTTGGGTCACAGACCCCCTGCAAGCACCCGACAGTCCCGGCCTGGCCGGCCCTGCAAGTGCAGCACACTGTCCCTCCGTGAGGACTTCCTGCTGTCCGAACAGCTTGCACTGGACACAGGAGGAGGTCGCGCACTCCCCCACAGAGCGAACTCTGACCCTGTTCTTAGATGAACTAACGTGCGGGCTCAGAGAGCGTGACCGCCCGCCCCGCCCCGTCCCGCCCCGTCCCACCGCCTGCAGCCCCTGAGGACGGGCTGGCCTGCCTCCCCCACCGTAGGCTTCGGTTAGTTTGCCTTTTGGTTTTGGTTTTAACCAAACCTGGCTGGAAGCGCAGTGAGAAAGAAAACGATAATTTCTGATGTCGCCACAACTAACCAACCAACCAGCAGACAGATCAAAGCCAAACGAAACCTGTGTCTGATGACGGAATGTGTGGGCACAGGACCTCGGACCCCGACTCCACACAGACTCCCCAGCAATCCTCACCACTTGGGGCTGTGGGGTCCCCTCTCTCGGGACACCCTGCTGGTCAGACTGAAGCCAGGGGTGAGGCGTAGGGAGCGTCCAGCCTGCGCCATTCCTTCCTGTGTCGCCCGCCTTGGGGCAGCCCCTTCCCTGGAGGTGGGCCGTGGGCTCGGGGAGGCCACTGTGGGTTCACTCACAGAATGTTCTTTTGGTTTCCAGCCAAGGCTGCTGCAGCTGTGGTCGGAGGAGGTGAGTCTTTTAGGGAAGGGACACAAGTGCCCTCTGACCCTGGGCCCTGGGGTGCAGCCAGCCTCGTGCACACCCAGGTTCGCGCCCGGCCTCGCGTGGATGGTAGGAGACGGAGCGGTGGGGACGAGCAGGAGGCAAGGAGGCGGCGACAGCGGGCCCGGCACGAGCCGTGTCACGGAGACCCGTGTGGAGGCAGCCCGGGCAGGGGTCCAGTCCCCTCTTTGCGGAGCGCTGGCCGTGTGGCCGTGGACATGTCCTCGAACTCTGAGCTCCCGTCCCCTCCCCCGCATTCGGGTCAGCGTGAGGGTTACACAGGATGAGACAGGCACAGAGATGGAATAGAGGAGGGGCGCGAAAGAGATGCCACCCGCGCAGTGACCTGGGGCTGGTGGCTTCTGATGGGTCTGGGAGGGCAGAATGTGCTCTTCGCTCAGGGGCGTCCCCTGGGCCAGCAAGACCGACTTCATTAAAGACCCCTGGGCAAACGCAGGAAGCCTGCGGGCCACGCGCTGCCCCCGGGCCTCACCAACACCGAACAGACCCGGGGCCAGGCGACTCGCCCAGGGAAGGTCCTGCTGCAGAGGAGAGCACCCCGGAGCCCTGTCCCCGGCACCCCACAAGCCCTTCCCTCTGCCTGCCCCACGCAGGCGTGCGCCCCCAGTTCAGAGTTCACCTCCTCCTGCACCCCCTGAAGTCCCCCAAGCTTGACCGACTGTGTGTGTGAGTTGGGGGGTCCGCTCCCCTGAGCTGTCGTCTTCACCCAGCCCCTGTCCCCTGACAGCCGTGGCCGTGGGCTTGGTGCCCGTGGTCCTGAGCGCCGTGGGCTTCACCGGGGCAGGGATCGCAGCCTCCTCCTTAGCGGCCAAGATGATGTCCGCGGCCGCCATCGCCAACGGGGGCGGGGTCGCTGCGGGCGGCCTGGTGGCGACTCTGCAGTCCGTGGGTGAGTGTCCCCGCGGGGCTTGCTGTGCAGGACAGGGGCCTCGGGCTGCAGCCCAGATCTTAGCCCCAGGGCCCCTCGCCCGCCCTGTCCTCCCTCTGGGCTTCTCCGTGGGAGGCCCCTGTGCTGCCCAAGGCAGGTGTCTCCACCCCTCCCGGGGCTCAGCCTTCTTCCCAGGGGAGCCAGGCAGCTGCCAGCTCCGGGTCCAACCACGGGGGCTCGGGCCGCGGCGTAGCTGCCTGCAGCAGCCCTCCCCAAACCCAGGTCCTGGGGGGTGGGGAAACACGCGAGGGTCCCGGGGGTGAGAGGGCGTCTGGGCCTCAGGCCCTCCCGAGAGGCCCCGGGCTCCCTGATTCCGTCCCACAGAGCTGTCCCTGACTGCCTGTCTCTCTGTCACCCTCTGCTTCTCCCCCAGGAGCGGCTGGACTCTCTCTGTCATCCAAAGTCCTCCTGGGCTCCGCTGGCTCTGCCCTTGCCGTCCGCCTGCTGTAGCTCCCTGTCACTGCAGGGGTCCCGGGGTGACAGTGCACTGCACCCCCAGAGCAAAGCGAGGAATAAAATCGAGTCATTACAACTCGTGTCCGGCCCCTTCTTGCTTGCAGGTGGGGGTTGGGGGGGGCTCACTTCTCTCTCCAGCCCTGTGGGCACAGAGCCACGTGGTGCTGGGGCTCAGTGAGCTGCACGGAGCCCAACAGGGAAGGCAGGGAGCTGCCCCTGCCCAGCGTCTGACTCCTGCTGTGACCCTGGGCAGGTCGCGTCCCCCCCGGGCCCCCATCTAACGGGGACATTGGTCTAAATGACCTCAGAGATCGGGCCGTCAGGACACGCAGGGACGGGAGGGGGGGCATTCTGTTGGGAGCCACTGAGCTCAAAGCTGGAGCCTCACCTGCACACTCCCGCCCCCGGCCCCCACCTGCCCAGTGGCGATGTCCTGCCCCAGCCCGGGACTCCCCCACTCCCCGGACCACAGGAAGGCACCTCACGGCAGCGTCCCAGCCCATTCGGGCTGCTGTGACAGAGCGTGCCGAGAGGGGGAGCTTGTAAACAACGGAAGTCTGCGTCTCCCGTTTCCGGAGGCTGGGAAGTCCAAGGTCACGGCACCGGCACATCCGTGTGCGCTGAGGGCCTGCTCCCTGCCCAGCCGTGCCTGGGCCGTGTCCTCCCTCCCGTGGCAGAAGGTGCAGGAGGGCTCTCTGGGCTCCAGTCCCAAAGGCACCTCCTCCTACCACCACCGTGGGGGGCAGGAATTGGGGGGGACGGAGAGATTCAGACCATGGCAGGCGCGCAGGGAAAGGGGGCTGGGACTTGGTCCTGACGCTGTTCCAGACACACTGAAGGGTTCTCAACGTGACGGGGACCCGGACCCAGACCTTCCGCCCCTGCGTGCGGTGTCCCGGGTGCTGTCGGTGGCCTGTGGGACCTCAGTTCCCAACGAGAACTAAACGTGTGAGTCTAGTGGACATTTCCAAAAAGTTCAACAACCTTCTGTGTCCTCAGTGGCTCGGAGTTGGCCCTGGAGCTTGGTGGCTGCCCAGCCAGGAGAACAAAGCCCTTGGACTATTCATGAATTCAACCCCTGATTCTTCGCCTTCGTCCTCTTCGATGCCTGGAGAATGTGACCAAAGCTGTGAACCTTTCCCCACCAAATGCACGTTCTCAGAACGATGCCTTCAGTGCCAAGGCCTTCCTCGCAGCTGACAGGACAGCCCCTGCCTCGACCACAAGGCCAAGTCCCCCACCAGGAGACCCCTTGGGTCTGACCTGCACCCGGGAGGACAGACAGGCCGGTCCCCCTCCCGGCCAAGGCCCGGCACACTGCTCTGCAGAGCTCCCCCCAGAGCACCCCCTTTTCTGGTGCCCTGACCTTCCGCACCCCACTCACGGAGGCGAGGCCTCCCGGGGCCCACGACCTCGCGTCTGCTCTGACGTCGGGTCTGCCGCCCCACCGTCCGGTTCCGGCTCCGACCTGCTTCCCCACCTCTGGCCCTCGCGCTGGGTCTCCGTAGCAGGCAGAGTTGTCGGCGCCTTCCCCGGAGACGCTCACCGACACACTCCCTCGCTTTGGGCTGTGGGTGGCTCCTGTGAGTATGACGCTTCACTCCTGCAATTAGTGAGGTGACGGGACATGGTGGAAGGTGGATCTAATCTATTCGCCAGGCCCTGGAGAAGCAGAGAATTCTCTGCTCTTCACAGCAGCGGGAGCCGCAGGTGAGGAGCACGTGCAGGACGTGAAGCTTCTTCCCACGGCCTCCCCACGAGCCCGGTGTGACTGCGGCCTTGACGTTGGCCTTGTGAGACCCGAAGCAGAGGACGCGAGTCAAGTAGTAGGACTTGTGCCTTGCATCCATCTGTAAGACAGTAAATAGGTGGGGACCGTCGTAAGCTGCTGAATTTGTGAGAATCGGCTACGCAGGAATGGAGGACCTGCACAGCCTCAGTCCCCTCTCCACACTTGTCCAGGCTGAGGGCTGTTCAGCTGGGAGCTGGCTGGACATGTTCTCGCAGCCCCAGGACCCCTCAAATTCCTGGCTTCAGTTGACCCCCAGTGAGCCCAGTCTCACTGGGCTACATTCCAGGTGTCCGTAGTTCCGGCCAAAAGGCCTCTTTTACAACAAGCAAATATCCATTCCGATGAGCAGGGCAGGGCATCTTCCGACGCCCAGCAGTAGGGAATGAGCCGGACAAGGGATTCCTGTGCCCCGTCTCCAAACAGCACTAACACGGCGCAAAGGACTGGGGCGAGGCTTAGACCGCGGGGATGGCAGGAGGCGGAGAGAAGACGACAGACACAATTGCAGGAGCCGGAAGTCACGTGGACACGTGCTTACACTCAGCAGCCCCAAGAAACCTGCAGCTGTGCCCCGCAGGACCCCCAGAGGCCCAGCCCCTGGCCTGGCACGTGCTTCCGGAGGATGGCATTCAGGTGAACTGGCAGCAAGAGGGCTGTTCGGGAAGCTGGCCGGTCCCCACGTGCCCTCGGCAGACGGCTGGAGGTGCCCTGGGGGCGAGCTTGGGTCTCTGGGCCAGGACGTAGCAGGAGCGTTTCCGGTACCTGCCAGCTGCTGCCACTGCCCTCACCGGTGACGGCCGCCCTGAGTCCCGCCCGCGAAGCCTCCAGGGCAGGCTGGGCGCACCAGGTGCTGGTCCCCCCAGAGCACCTCCCAGCCCACGAGGGATTTCGGCTGAGGGATACATGTCCCTCAGGTAGGACGACGCTAAGGCCCGTTCCACACCGGCCCCAGAGGTGAATAGGATTGAGCCGCAGTCACCCGCAGTGCAAGCTCACTCACCCACGGGCCCTTTCCTGCCCGCCAAACGGCTCTCCTCTGGGGCGTCTGAGGCCTCGCTCCCGGCGCGTGTGGTCAGTGGGGCCCCCATGAACTCTGACGGAAACTGCCCGCAGGTTCGGACCTCTCTTACGCCGACAGGAGGGAGGCCCAGCCATCTTCCTTGCAGGCTCTGGCCATTCCCTCCTGGGCGCTGAGGACTCTGAGCTGTGGACCGATGGGGACAGAGCTCTCCACTTACCCGGGGAGCCCCCAGGGCCAGCCCATGCAGTGACATAAGCGGACACTTTGGTCAGCGCTGCTCGAGCAGAAGTGTCTGCACGCTGATGGTGACCACTGTGAGCACCTCTCGTCATTGCAAAAGTCAGACGTGACTTGTTACTGGTATATATTGAATATTACAGTTTTCATAGTTTTTCCTTCAAATACGTATCACTCTTTGGCGCCCTCTGCAGATGTCTGTAGACGGACGCGTGCGTGCACACGTAGCTGTGTATCTCCATTCCTAAGCACTTGTATCGATTTCGAGCTAAACATGAGTTCACACCCGTATCTGCAGCTCCAATCTGTCACCGCCTGGTCGTTCCCGCCTCCTTCCCTTCCGGATCCGTTAACTCCCACTGCAGTAGGAGAAAGCACGGCTCCCTGCACCCGTCGGGCACTCACGCAGTGTCAGAACTGCTCACTCAGTGTCAGAACGGCTCATCTGGGGCTGCGTTTTCATTGTGAAGTTTAAAAATACTAATCCCCACTGTCCTGGTCTGAAATGGAATCATAGATAGTTACCCACAATGCACTGCCCAACCTGAAGTACAACGGAGCAATAAAGGAAGCGATTTACAATAAAAAAGTGTACGTGTCCATACATGTATATGCTCCAGCACTATTTCCTCCTGAATCCGTTGCTTACATTCATTTAAGTTTAGATTTAAGCGAATACAATATCCAACTAAAAATTAGTAACCGTTTTTTATATTTGATAACCTGAAACAAAGGCTCATGCAACACGTCTATATATTCCATCCATCGATCTGCGGCTGATCAAGGCGGTAGCTCACATACAGACGATTCAGGCACCACGAGTGACACTGCTGCAGGCCACAACTTTCTGAGATGCTCAGTGACTTGAGAACATGTCAAAGTTCGATTTCTCTCTGATTTTCAAGATAACTGCAATCCCTGGGAAATTCCATCTATATCAAAACTGCAAACATGTGGTGAGGTTCTAGGCTCGGGTAATTACGATTTTTTTTTTTCTTACATGAAGGGACCTCTGAAATTTGTCCTGGGTGACTGAGTCGTGTGGGGGTGTCCCGCATGTGTGAGGCTGTCGGGGTCCCTGGCGCTTAGGGACTAATCCGAGCACCCCCGCCCCCCGCCCCGCCCCCCGCGTCACTTCGAGTAAAAAAATCGGCAAAGCCGAAAATGTCCCCTAGGGGGCAGCACGTCCCCTTTGAAAACCAGCATCTCAGCCGGTAACTAAAGCCCTGAGAATGTTTACAATTATTTAAAGAGAAAATAAAATATAAAACCAATGATAGTCCTACTTTGGCATTTGTTTTAAGAATAATGTGTGTGTATTGACTATTTTCCAGGTGCATAAGGTTTTGGTATATGGGACAGATTAAAGTGATGACGCCAATTTTAATTGTGTATCGCTAAGAGATTCATCTTACGATTCTAAAGATAAAACGTATTTTAAATGTATTTTGTAAACAATATTGTTTAAGGAAACTTAAAATTCTCAATTGTATAAGTTTATTTTGTTAGATTTATAAGTCTCAACAAAGGTCATGGGAAGACTTTGCTTGTTAGAAACAAATGCAGTGCTTAAAAATAAAATTGATTACACATAGAAACTTCAAAAAATTGGTTATGTTTATGTATTTATATATATAAAATCTAAAATATTTAGGGGATTTCATTAACCAGGTTGCAAAGATCATCTAAGATTTATACATAAAATATAAAGATTTTAATTAAATCTAAAAATCTTAAAGATATTAACTTCTAATTTTTATGTTTAAAAATTCAATGTCAATTAATAAATCCAACCCACAAATAGACTTTACTGTTTGTAAAGCTGTTTTTAAGGATAACTAAAACTCAAATATATACCAGCCGCCTTCTGAGTCTCCCCTGAATAGTGCCAACTGGGTTCCTGGAATTTGAAAATAAAGACTGTAAGCTTAAACGAAACACAGGAAAGCAATTAACCATGATAGGAAAGGTTATTAGTTTGAATACATTAAAAGTAAGAAGCTCTATTTAACAAAGTCACCATGAGAAGAATGAAAAGTCAAGCCACACAATGGGGAAAAGGTATTTGTCGCAAATACAAAGGATAGATATCCAGAATATGTAAGTTACTCCTACAAATCAATAAAAAGCACACAATTGAGTAGAAAAACACGCAAGAGATTTAAGAAACCACAAATGAGGCTCTTCAAATAACCAACACGTGGGTGAAGAGATGCACAGGCTCCCTGGGAGTCAGGAAGCAGACGTTACAACCACGGCACGAGGAGTTCTGGTTCTGGCTAAGATGTCGCAGGGCGTGAAAAACCTCTTTTACTGCCGCGAAGCAAGAACTCAACGCACAAACGACGGACGTGTGTTTTCTCTTTAAAGGCGGTGTTGACGTGTCGGCTGCTGCGGCCTCCAGAGTAAATACTCTAGCTCATACGCGCCTCCGTTTCTCCTCTTCCCCTCCCCCTCCCCTC
>PVJL010008105.1:0-70142 GCA_004026885.1 Lyroderma lyra | reverse complement strand
CTCACACACACACGTACACACACGCGCACACATGCACAGACACACACACGTACACACACGCGCACACATGCACAGACTCACACACATGTACACACGCACGCACACACGTGCACACACGTGCACACACATGCAGACTCGCACACGCACACACGAACACACACACGCACACATGAACAGACACACACACGTACACACACACGCGCGCGCACACACACTCACATGCACAGGGACATTCACAGTAGCGCAGTTGTTGGTAACAGCAAACACACTCAGTGGCCTTTCCAAAGGGCACGTGACTGTAAACCCGGGTTCATCCCTGCAAGGGCAGACGGCGCTGCTGTTAAAAACGAGGAGGAAGAACTGTAAGTGCTGATGTGGAAAGATGTCGAAGTTATTGTAGGTAAGTTCACACAAAGCAAGGGGCGGGACACGCTGCACTAAACTACCCGCTGGCTATCCTGAGCCCCACGATTAGCAGAGGTTTCCAATCCCGGGTACCCAAGGGAGCGGGCACAGAGGGACCGAGGGGCGGCTGACGGAGGGCTTCGGGGAGGGCATGTGACATGGCTTTGAAAGTGGGTCCGAACGGGACAGGTGTGGAGAACAGAGAAGGCAGTGCAGGTGAGGGAGCAGCGTGGGGCAAGGTGAGGTGGGAGGGGTGAGGTGCCGTCCTTATTGAGAGCCTGCTGTATGGACTGGACGGCCCCCGTCCCATCCCCACTGCGGAGAAGGGGCTGGTGTGCAGAGCTGGGGCCTCGGGGCTGCCCTGGCAGAGCACCGAGTGTGAATGGGGCGCCTCTTCCCCTGGAATGGGGTCGGACAGGCGAAGGGGCATGGTGGCTCCCTGTTAGGCAGGAGGAAAACCAGTCGGGCTGACATTCCATCACCTGGGACGGGGCCAAGGGCTCTGTTTCCTTCTGGTGCCCAGCCCAGCCTCTGGCTTTGTTCAAAGACCCTGCCCGGGCCCAGGGCGCCACCTGTTCTAACACAACCCAGTCCTTGGTAAGCCAGAGGCCCTGGAAAACACCCACCAGGATGGTACCTTTTGGGCCACCTCTCCACAGCACCCAAATCGGGGCAGAACGGCCTCCTGCAGCGCTGCCACCTGCTCATTATGGGGCTCACTGGGTCCCGGGTTGGTGAGAGCACGCTGGAAGCCTCAGCTGGGAGCTCCAGGGTGCAGGGGCCGGGCCCTAGCGCTACCTGAAGCCCGCTCGTCAGCTGGCTGCGGAGACGTGCGCACGGAGAGCCCGGAGCCCTGTTCAGGCAGACACCGCACCTTAGCCAAGCCCACGAACAAAACAGGGGGCCCCTGTGGAAGGAGCTGAGGCCCATGTAGGCTTGGGGGCAGGCTGGAGAAGCCGTGGGCATCCTTGGGGCCAGAATTTGGTAGGACTTGGAAGTCAGACCTAGTGATTGTGAAAGGCTCCCGAAAGCTGCTGAAATATGCAGCGGGATGTCCAGTGGCCAAAGGACCCTGTTCTCAATGTGGGGGCAACATCTAGGCGCTAGAGACTCGAGGCACCTGTCACTCAGGCATTTTGGTTCATCTTGGGTGATGGGAGCCATGGCCAGGTACCTAGCTAGCACTGCCAGACTTCACTGCGTCATAGCTCCACCAGCCCCAATCCCAAACCCCGGAGCCAGGTGCATGTCAAATCCAAAACCTTTCAGATTTTAGAAATAGTGTGTGTTGGGAGATGGCCCCTGTGTGTCGGGGGCACGATGGCACGCAGTTGGGGCAGGCTGTCCCGTGCACTACAGGAAGCTGAGCAGCATTCCTGGCTGGTCTGTTCCCACTAATGCCAACAGCAGCCCCCACCACTGTCACGATAACCCAAGATGTCTCTAGACATTGCCATTTGCCTCCTGAGGGGCAAAGTTACCCCTGGCTGAGAACCACTGGTCTAGGTCATGCATTTTCCACAGGGGTGACATTCTCCCCAAGGGAGTAAAAATTGGTTCTTGGGAGGGGGATGGAAAAAAATCTTATTTTTTCATGTATAAAAACAGACATGCATACAGTGCACATACAGATTACAATACAGCCATGATATTAAAATTTCATGGAAAGGCAATTAAGATAAAATGTTTAGGAAGGCCCTTTGGGGGACAATAATGAAAGAAAAACAAACCAAAAAAGTGAATAAACACTGGTGGAGGGCAATAACCCCCAGGCAAACGTGTTAATGTTTCTACGGCAACATGTATGAAGAGTCACACCATCTGGGATGAATAAATACTGCTAATAACCTCACATTAGCACATTGCTAGGGGGCCGTTTCTCCTCGGCGTTGAGGATTTCAGGATGGTGGATAATGGATTGCAAACGTGGTGTTCGACTGTGTACCGGAGAGAAGGGAGGCTCCGAGGCATTATGCCCCCTGCCTGTACGTGTGTGCACAGAACGCGTGTAAGCACACATGAATGCGTGTGCACGTGAGCGCGCCCTCACGCCGCGGTCTTGCTGACACCAGCGGGGTTGAATAGCCGCACACATGGCCTCCAAGGCGACGTGAATAACCGGCGATGGACTTGAACTCACTTAGCAACAAGCACACACAGGCTCTTTGCCTCTGTCCCAGTTTCCCCACTGCTAAAAGTTATTCCGATTATGGGGGTGTGGGAAGACAAACACCCCACGGTGTTTACGGCAGCACCACTCCAGGCAAAAAGACTGGAGACAACCTAAGTGTCCAAAATCAACTCCTGACTGTAGAAAACAGGCGGAACCTGAGAATGGCTGCACCATTCAAAGTACGTCCACATTTCACCGACATGGGAAGTTCGTCACGGTAGAGAAAATGAAAGAAAACCAGGTACAAACGAGTTCATGCAGTATAATTCTGTTTTGTTCATCTATTTCCACAGATACAAAACTATGTATATATAGTGCATATATTTTGCATGTATAATGCATTATATTGTGTGCAACCTATATTGCATTTATATGCAAACTATGTAGTTAAATGTGTATATTTTATTATATATTCATATGTATATATGCAAGTACATGAATATATAATGTGTATACATTTGCATATATGCATACATGAATATATAATACACACACACACACACACACATATGCAAAAAAACTCAAAAGAAATAGACCTGTTACCCAGACTATTTTTGTGGGGTGGGACACTGAATAAAATTTTTTCTTTTCTTCCTTCTCAGCTCTGATCTTATTTCTATACAATAAGCACGTTTTCTTTGTGCAGTCCTTTAAAAGGGGGAAAGAATCCGGAGCACACCCAGGCAGGCAAGCGCTGCAGAATGGTGCTCAGCCCCCTGTGGCCTGGCCCTGGCCGCAGTGAGCACTGGGGCGGAGTCTCTCGCAGGCGCAGACTGGCTCCCATCCCAGTGTTGAGGTGCCTTAGGTCTGTGTTCTGTTTCCCAGGCCGTGATGTTACATGAGACCAAGAGGCTAACATCCAAGAGAGGAGCTGGCAGAAAAGGCCTCAGAGAACGGGGCCGGGGAACAGCCCAGCATGGAGCAAGTGGTGTCTCCCCAAGAACACCTACCCCCATCCTGCTGAGCCTGCCCTGGACCCACACCCACCTCCTCGGCTCAGCACAGGGGAAGGGGTCAGAGCTCAGATAGCGCTCAGGTCCCCCGGTCATGCCTCTGAGGAGCTGTGTGAGTCAGCTGAGTCACTTTCTTGGAGCCTTAGTTTCCCCCTCTGTAAAATGGGGGTCCCCCCGGGACCGCCTCACTGGGTCAGGATATCGTCCATGGGTTCTGCTACCGGACAGAAAGCAGCCAGCCTCTGGGGCCGACCAGTATGACTCCCCGTAGGGCCCTCTCCTCTACAAGGTCAATGGGTCACAGAAGCACAGCTAAGGGGTGGAGAAGCAGGTGCACTCAGGAACGCGTAAGGAGCTGTAACTGGGAGGGGACGGAGGCAGTCGTGAGGAGCCCCGACTTCTAGTTTCGGTGATAGGGTGGAAGCTGCCACCACCAACTCAGATGGAGACCACGGGAAGGGTCCCCAGAGCCTGATCTCGGAAGGGGTGAAGATGAGGGATGCTGGGAAGGCTCCAGGGACATCAGGGAGGGGAGTTCTCGGTGCAGGGAGAGGTAATAGGGCTCAAGCAGAGACAGTGAGCAGCATCCCGGAAAATCAACATGCAACCTGCCCCCTCCCTGACGCCCCTCTGCACCTCCAGTGAGCTCCTGAAGGGGTGAAAAAGGGAGGGCTGGCGCCTCAGCTCTAGGGGCTGGGATGTTCGCCGCACACCACGCAGGTCACAGGGTTCAAGGAAGACAGATGCCAAGTTGGCAGGTGACTTGGGGCCAGACGACCTGGGCTCCAATTCTGGCTCCCTGGCACTTAGAAGCTGTGTGGCTTTGAGTCAGGCACTCTATCCCTCTGAGCCTCAGCGACAGCAGAGAACCACTCCAACATCCAGCCAGGGCTGACGCCAGCATCACACGAGCTAATGGTCCATGTGGAGTGCTGAGTGCTGTGCCTGGCGCACAGTAGGTACTCGGGGAATGACCACAATCATTCTAATGCCCGGAAGTCATAATGACCTCTCCGTGGCTCTGAAACTAGCAGGAGACACGGAGCCAAAGAGGCAGCATGATATAAGAAGCTTTTAGAAATTGTTCTCCAAATTTTTGGTATCCTCACCACAGCGCTCCCATCCTAGTCACTGATTCCTTGGAGGAGCTGGCAGAATTTATAGGAATTGTAAGAATTCTTGTAGCAATGACTACCGTCCGCTTCCGGAAAATAAGACCTTAGCTATAAATGCTGTTCTCTGGAGGGTAAACCAGAGCAATTACGGGAGGAGATGCAACCAAGACATAGGACAGGAGGGAGAATCTCGGGTGGGACAGAAACCTCAGCGGAACCCACCCACCATCACGAGCCTTTGTAAGGCTCCACAGGGCGAAAACTCAGGAGTCTAGGCTGCATCAACCCACCCACCCCCGCCCCGCCCACGTCCCCACATCACATTCTGAAGTCTAGCTTTCCCCCTGCGCATTTGCATTCTTAATCCTTGAACTTCCCAAAGAAAAGACAAATTAGTCCCAACAAGCGTTAGGTGCTTCCTTCATCCCCCAGGCACCTATAGACGGCCTCCAGGGGAGAGGAGGGGCGGGAGGCCAGGCCTGAGCCCCACCCGGCTCACCCGGTTCCCAGACTCCCAAACAATCCCTGTTGCACTGACTCTACATCAAGCCTGTCCAACCCCGCGGCCCAGTACGGCTTTGCGTGCGGTCCAACACAAATTCGTAAACTTTCTTAAAACGTTGTGATCTTTTTTAGCTCATCAGCTATGATTAGTATTTTATGTGTGGCTCAAAACAATTCTTCTTCCAATGTGGCTCAGGGAAGCCAAAAGTTTGGATACCCCTGGTCTACATGCAAGACCCTTTGCTGGGAGCATTCCCCAATCTCAGCTCTGAATGTGGAAACCAAATTTGGGGTCTTCCAATATTCTGCTCCCATTGGGGGAAGGCAGCACAATAGCTAGTGTCAGTAGCTCATTATCCCGATGGGGAACTAGGTTCAAAGGGAAGTGGCCTGCCCCAGGGGACAGACAGGAGTGAAACGCAGGCAGCCCAGGCTCAACTCTGCTTCCGAGGTTAAGCTAGCTTCCTAGCCTCCATTTATTCTGAACATGTTAGAAACAGCCCTCAGCTCGGCCCTGGGGACTGCTGTTGTCCCTACATGTATGTCTGGTGGTGAGGCCAGGTAGACACTTTCACAACGAATCCCCTCAAAAACCTTATGATGCAGGTACTCTTATTACCATTCTCATCCTACAGATAGGAAACCGAGGTTCAGAGAAGTTAATTCGCTTGGCCAAGGTCACAAAGTACGGAAGTGGCGGAGCCAGGATAAACTTGGTCCAGTCTCATCCCAAACTCAAGTTCCTAGACCTTGGACTGTCCTGTGTGTTCAGAGGTTTTCAGGGTGGGGGGAACATGTATCTGCCTCAGCTGAGGTGCAGAGAAAGTGGGGCTGACGGCTGTTAGAGGGGTGAGACAGTGGCTTCTTGGGCGGGCCCATCCCTGAACTCAGAAGTCACATCTGTCCAATGAGAAGCTGGACCCAGTGTTTTGTGATACTTTACAGAAAGGAAAGAAGGGGGGACAGAGAGGAAGGATAGACAGACACTGGGCTGCCAGCATTGCAATCCACTAAATCAAGACACCACCCTCCCCCCAAAAAAAGAAACAACTTTTCATTTTATATCAGTTCATTTCAAAATGGATTTTTTGCTATTTGAACACCCTCCAGTAGTGACAAACATCATTTCCAAGTAAAGAGCAGACTTTCTTCCTTCTCGCTGGTTGCAAACGCAAACAGGCGCTGAGCTGTCTTCCCGTGGAGGGGACACTGCTTGAGGGAGGGGCTCATGTCAATTACCTCTGTCTCCTGGCACCTTGCTCAGGTAGGAGGAGCAGGAAAAGTGTCTTTTACCACGTACAAGGATGTGGTGGGAGGGCAGGGGGTGAGTGAGAAGGCCGTCACAGACCTCACCAGCTATGGACAGGTGTTTGCCAACCAGGTGAAACCAACAAGGATCCCACCTCCTGGGGGGTTCCAAGTTTGAGAACGGGAGCTGCCAGCCACCCTGTCTCTGAAGGGCAGGTCCCCAATCAATTTGCAGGCAAGGTATGAGAACACCTTGGATTTCAATACCCACCGGATTCAAAGGGAGCCCAGAAGGACTCCCAGCAACACTCGCGCTCACCTCGGTCCCAAACATGGTTTCAAAGCCAGACCCACAGGCCAAGATGGCAGCTGGTACTGGTCCAGTGGGACAGAGCTGAAAACCCACTGCGATCACGTGCTCCCTGAGGTGAAAAAACCAGTTTCGCAGCTCCGGGGCCTCTCCGATCCTGCATGTGGTGTGAGAAGGCTCCAGGAAGGGACCGATCCTGCAACTTGTGGACAGGGTTGTGCACACTGCTGACTTTTCCCTTCTCGTGGAACTGGTATCGGCGCCATCACAATGGGTAACACATTCTGACAAATCAGAATCTACCTCTATGGGTTTCCTGTTGCCAGGCAACCAGAGGCTGCTGCTACAGTGCACATCCTGCCCCCTACCCGCTTCCCTGCACCCCCAGGACTTGACTGAACTACAGGGTACTGCAGATGTTAAAGGTCTGCCCCCAGAAATGCTTAATAGAGAATCTGCAGCTCATTAATTCGTAATCTTAAATAAATAACCATTTTTTGTGGTGTTTCCTAGAGTGTGAGGTGTTTCCATGGGATCCACTCCATTATGTTTCCCCCTCATCCACACCTATGAGACAAGGACTACGGTTAGCCTCATTTAAAGCCGGGGGGCTGAGTCCTGGAGAGAGAAGGGGGCTTGCCCGAGGCCACAGAGCTAGTATACAGTGGAGCCAGGGTTCAAATTCACGTCTGCTTTGGATGACGCCAGGCAGACACATGTACATGTGGTCTATGAGAACTCGGCTTCAGGAAGCTGAAAAGTGAAAATCCACTTTGCCGGGTTATCTCTCTCTTTAAATAGAATAAAGCTGGGGAGGTGCACAGCCCCCTGACCAGCTGCGTGCTGGGGTGGGGAGGTAGAAAAACAGATACACCACCCAAAAAGCACTGGTGGTCTGGTTTTGTTTTTTAATTGTTATTATAGAAGTTACATACACATTTCACTATGAAATGTAAATATAGATCTAGATACAAAGATGTGTATTAACAACAAAACATTCTAAGAAAATAAAAACCACCCACAATCTCAACACTGAAGAGAATCACTGCTAAAATGTCAGTAAATTTTCTCCCTGTCCATTTCTGATGTGTATTTCACAATGCTGGGATCAGACATCAGGGGAGATTTGCCTGTGCAATGCTTTGTTAATGTATGATGCCCCCATATAAGCTGAGGAGCTACCACATGCCAAACCCCGTGTCTTATCCATTGTATAGTCTTGGGAGGGAAAGAGGCTCAGAGAGGTGAGGGTCTTACAGAAAGTCACACAGCAAGCCCCAGGAAAAGCCTGAGAGAGAACTGTATTTTTGCAACCCTCCCCATCACTTTCTCCCTCCCTTACATGTTTAATCAATGTCCCGGCCAGGAGCTGGGGTGACTATTAATGAAAACAGTCACTGTCTGTGGAATGCTTACTTTGGAGCAGGCACAATTTCTCAGGCTGATGCCCTTCTTAAGGGCATAGCTGCCCATCACATGTAGAATAAGTCCCAAAGCCCTCACTGCATCCGACCAGACCCTTCCTCACTGTCACGTACTCCCCACCCTTCACTCACTGCCTCTGGTAGACAAACTCGAAGGTGCCCCCACCTGCTCCTCACCTTGAGTGTGGACAGAACTTGTGACTTGCTGCCAACCAGCAGAGTAGGGCACGGGGGCTGGCACATTCCTCCCGTGATTACACTGCATTATATGACTCAGTCTTGCTCTAGGGATTCTCTTCCACTGGCTTGATAAAGTAAGGGGCCATGATGAGAAAGCCCACATGGCAAGGACCCAGGGGCAGCCTCTAGCCGACAGCTGGAGGGGCTCGGTCCTTTACCTGCAAGGACCTGAATTCTGCCAACAACTGGAGTGGGGCTGAAGTGGACTGCTCCCTGGTCGTGCAGCGCAGCCAACACTCCGATGCAGCCTTGTGACAGACACCCTAAGAAGAGGGTTCAGCTAAGCTCTGCGTGGATTCCGACCTATGAAAACTGTGACATAATAAGCTTGCACTTAACGTCAAGCCGCTGGGTTTGGGGTGCCTCGTTACATGGCAGCAGTAACTACCACAGTGCCCTCACTCCACTTCCCAGTGTCCAGCTCGTCCTGGTACACACTGCTCCCTCCCTGGGGCTCCGAGAGCAAGCCAAGCACAGTGCACCCCCACCTGAGGGCCTTCGCACTTGCTGCTCCCAGTTCTAGAATGTTCTTTCCCTGTTTAGCTGAGTGGTTCCATCATTTATCCGGGTCTCTCCTTGTGTGTTTGAGCCCCTCATGGAAGACGGCTCCGTGAGCACCTGTGTGAAGTACACAGGCACCACCAGGCCTCTCTAGCCCCCTGGTTTGCTTTCTTTCTCTTCTCAGCATTTACAACCACCTGATATTAGATACGTTTGTCAGTGTCTCTCTTCCCCACCCCAACCGGAAAGTAAGTCTAATGAGGACAGGGACCATGTCTGGCTGGCTCTGATGTACCCCCAGCACAATAACCATTTGCCGAATAGAGGAATGGTCTCATTAAGGCCATACAATACCTTTGACAACTGGATTGTATTAATGTCGTTTTTAAGGAGAAGAGGAAACTAAGGCTCAGAGAGATAACATGATCTACTCAAGGTCACACAGCAAAGAGGTGGCAGAGTCAGGATCCAAGGTCAAGTCTGTTAGACCACCACCTATACACCATACAGCCCCCACTTCCATCTCCTAGCCCCCCGACCATGTAACTGGGAGGCCTGCTTCTGATCTTATTCATGGGAGCAAGGCTGGAGGCTGCAGTCTGCCATGTCTCCAGCTTCCCACGGCCCTCCCAGGTGAGCCATGCCAGGGAGACCTCGGCTCCCCCTTCTTACTATGTAATTGCCTCTCTGAGCACCCCAGGCAATAAGTGTTTCTTTCATAAATATCTTTGGCGCAGCTTCCCCAGCATTTCCAACCGAGCAGAGATGAGCATAAATGCTCAGGAGACCACTTAAGACTATTCCTAGACCCTGCATTAATTGCTCCTCCACTGCTTCTCAGTCAAGGGATGGTGGGTGGGGGTGTGGCTGGCTGGGGCTTCTCTCTGCTTAAGCACTGAAGTTGGGTTTTCCTTTCCTTTGGAGGAAAGAACAGGCAGGAGGTGGGATTCCCAAGCGACCAAAGACAGAACATCTCCCAGAGTGCTCTGGCATCCCCCTGGGGCAGCCTGTAACCACCCACCGTTGGGATTCTGGCATAAAAGTACCTGCTTCACAGCAGGTGCTTGATAAATGATGCCCACCAGGAGGAACCCAGGCCCCAGCGTCTGCTCAGCAACCCTTCAGTGGGTTGACGAGACACGGGCCTGCATTTAAAGAACTCTGAATTCCTTTAAAGGAACTCTGGTACACCGAGGGGGTTTTTTCACCGCAGCCGATTGAAAGTCCGCCTCTAGAATGAACCAACAGATGCATAAATGAATGGAAATGTTGGAATCAGAAGTTGTGTTATACTTGAGAATGAGTATGTGTTCGCAGGGCTCCTTGATACAAAATCCAGGAACCAAGGACACAGTTAATCCAAAAGGGTGGTTCATACTACAGAGAAGGAAAAGACAGACCTGTGCGAGCTCATTTCTACAAATGAATCCATAAAATTCATGCTGGGACTGTGGCAGGCAGACTGTATTATGAGGCTTACACATTTATCGCCTCTCCCTGAGGAAGTTATATACCCATCTTGAATGCAGGTATAGTCATGTGACTCACCCTAACCAATGAAATCTGAGCAGAAGTGACATCATTTATCTCCAGGCAGAAACAAACAGAACATGGCTGTCCATGTTCACTTCACCTCAGTCATGTGATTGGTCATGTCCCATCAAGCTACTCCATCAACCTGGGCCCCGGAGTGACAATGACATGAAACATAGACATAGCCAATGTCAGTGGGCATGCAGAGCACTCAAGAAAGCAACCTATTTTTCTGTTTTAAAGCTACTGAAGTTTTGAAGGTTGTTTGTTACTGCAGCATAACCCAGCCTATCCTGACACATGCAAAGACAAACAATTTTAGAGACAAGTACAAAAAGATGAGCCATCATGTATTGAACATCTGCTGCAGGTCAGCTATTGACTTGACATATTTAAGAGCAGGAGCTTTTGATGGCCCAGCTCTGCTGCTCTTGGCTGTGTGACTTCAGGCATCAGGGGCTTAACCTCTCTGGGTCTCAGCCTCCCACACTCTAAGTTGATTACTTGCTGGAAACTTTCCCAGCTATGTGCTGGTCCTGGCAGGAGGACAGATTCTCCCAAGAAGGGATGAGCAACTTATATTTGCTTTGAAAGGAAATCAGTTGAAGACATGATGGCTAATCACCATACTGAGCAGAAAGAAAAACAAAGGATGGAGAGAAGATGATAAACTACACCCATCTTGCTTTCCCCAACACATGTCCAATCCACCTATTAGTCATTAATAAGCTTTGAAAATTAGGCAAATATACAACGGTGCTCCGAAAGAAATAGAAGAGATTAATCTTAAATGTCCTTGTTTATTACTTGCTTCTGTTAGCCTTAATTACTAGCTATTGACAAATTCTCCCAGACTGAAGGCAGCTAAGGTGATTGACTACCTTTCCACGATTCCAAGACACTTTCCCAAAGCCTCTGACCTTTACAGACAGACCGTGCAGGGCTGGTAATATACGACAGAGACCTTTGGCTGCTATGAGTACTATGGTGGCTGCTAAATCCATGCCCTCGTATCCCTGGATTTCAAAAAATATAACAATAATTTCATATGAGAAACACAAAGCATTGCTCTTTAGAAAATAGAAAACTATAGAAAGTCAGTAACAATACTCCCTTGCTTGCCCATGGCAGACATCAATAATCGATTACAGAACTGAGCCCAGAGAAGCCCAGGCAGCCACTGGAGGTCATTTAGAGTTAGAAGGTGGCTGGAGACCTATTTAGTGCCCTGCTATAGGCCCACCAGCTGGTTCTCTTTTATCAGCATCATGGGAGTACAGATTCAAGAGGTATCTGAGAGGTCATTGTAACTCCACCTCGCATTTAGACACCCAGCCTCTGCTTGCTTTCCTCCAGTGACAGGAGACTCACCATGTCACGTTGCATAATGTCTACTGTGGCTATCTAACCCTGAATGTCTACACAACCTCAAAAATGTACCCCAGTGATGGGATCTGTCTATTCCACTGCTAGGGAAAACTTTCTTGTTAAGTAAAAACCCTGCTATTGGTCTAAGTTCTATCTTGGGAGACACACAAAATGGAGGTGCTTCACTGTCCTACCTCAGGGACACTCTTTTAGAGGTCTGCAGGTCTGCTCCCAGCTTAGTCTTCTCCAGGACACACATTCAGGCATCTTTTACAATCAGAATACATGCAAAATGAGAGAGAGATGGAGGGAGGAAGGGAGGGAAGAAGAGGAAGAGGAGGACAGGGAAGGGGAGGGAAGGGAGGAGGGAGGGAGTACATAAAATAAAGGAATGAAATGGGAGATATACATAAAGGACTCACACCACCTGGCCCATAAAGTCCAGAGTAGTTGCATAAAGAGTATCAGCTCCCTCCCTCCTTTGTCCCCTAAATAGAGCCAGGGCAGCTTCCAGCTCAGAGCTCCAGTTAGCTGTAGATTTTATAGCTCTGGGGTGGCATTATGGTTTTGCTCACAGGCTCAAGTTCAAAGCCTGCTGTCAAATGTAGATTGTACAGTCTCCCAGTCATGTGACCTAAGCAGGTCATTTCACCTCCCTGAGCCTCAGTTCCCAAAACTGTAAAGGGGGCTAATAACACCTACCCCAACGGGATGTATGTTAAGGATTAAAAGCATCAGAGCAAGGAAGCACTTGGAACCGCCTGGCACGTAGTAAGCACTCAATAAACGTCAGCTACCATGAATATTGTGTGGCTGCTGCGTAGCTGTCCCCAGGGACCCAAGAGCACAGCTGAGAAGGAAATGCTCTCATTGTCCATTTCTGGAGCTGACACCCACCAGACACCCACATGAGGGGCAGAATCACCTTCTTTTGGTGGCTGCTATTTTAATGACATCTAAAAGGTCATGTTTCCCTCCCTAAGGAGTGCTAATTAGTCACACGTCTAGCTTCGATCCTTTAGACTTCAAAAGTGTGAATGCAGAGGGGAAAAAACAAGCAGCTACTGCCACTAGAAGCAGCACACAGAATCCATGCAGTGACAGATACTCGAACAAACAACCCAAAGTGCCCAAGATCCCCCCAGGTCTCTGTTTAAGTACAAAGGAAATGGCAGCAACGGTGGGGAGAAGTGTCACAAACAAATGTCGAATGGTAATGTTATGCTAATCCTTTGGCAAGGCAATGAAAGTCTCCAGGACTCAGCTGTGACACCTATAAAATAGAATGCACATGAGGATGACTATGATCATTCCTAACGGTTATAGTGTTTGCTATGAGACATTCTAAGTGCTCTACCTGCCTCAGTTCATTTAGTCTTTACATTAAGTCTGTGACGATGCATACATACATATACATTATCCCCACCTTACCTGAGAAGAAACTGAGACCTGGTTAGGAGCCTGCCCCAGGATAAAAGGCTGGCGGGTGCAGGGGTGGGATTTGAACTCGGGCTGGTCTGACTTGGGAGCCCTGTGACCACTCCCAGCGCCTGCCTGGCAAAGCTGCAAAGCCGTCACCCGGGCCCAGAGGCAGTCCCCAGCTGACTGCTCTCTTGGAGTTCAGCTCACCGTGGTGACCTCAGCTTTCCTGCTCACTGCAGGTGTCCAACCTGGTCCAATGAGCTGGGTGACAGAACAGACAACAAAACTTCTCCTCAGGTATGCCTATGTCAGGGGCACTTCCGTTCTCGGGGTGTCTGAGGGATGGTTTCCTTTGGACAAACTGAAAGAATGAGTGCTAAAAACGAAATGCCAGCACTCCTAAGGACAATAAAGGAAGTCTTACGCCGTCACAGGGCAGGAACGGGGGTGGGGAAATCAGATCTCAAATTCTCATTCTCAATCTGTCTCTGTCTCCCGGGAGGGCAGGTAGGTGGGGAGACGGGCCCCACCCTCCCTGCAGTGCCTTGGCTGCTGCGTGCCAGCCAAGCCTGTGGTAAACACAGGAACCCAGCTGCCAAGCCCTCGGGCGCATTCATTAATTAAACTCTATGGATTTGCTGTATTCCCGGAAACCTCCACTCATTTCAGTAATAACTGAAGGCCAAGCAGGCCCAGGCTGTGAAAACAGTCCGCGAGCTATGCAGCCAAGGTGAAGGGCAACAACCCCTGGGACGGGGTGAGGTTCTGGATTGCAGGCCTACCCCAAAGGGGCCACACGACCTTGGCCAAGTAGCTCTGGACCTCAGCGACCCCCCACCCGACCCCGCGACCTCGTGACCTCCGCTTCTCTAGACAAAGGGGTGCCTAGACCAGATGGAGAGTTCCTCTTCTGGCATCTCGGGGCCCTGCTGGGCCTGTCCCATCAATGCCCGGATGGGATGACTTCCACATCTATACCTGCACCGCCCTCTCTGCCCAATAAAAATAGAGGGAATAAACTGGTGCCGACTTTACAAAGGCAGTTTGGAGAACTGTCTTTTCATGGAAGCTAATGTATATAATTCTAGAAGGAAACAAAAATGACGGGGCCCATTTCCCAAAGTGTGTGATGCAAGCAGTCCGAGCGAAACGCTTTGAGAATTCTGTAGGCAAAACTGCCACTGGCTTCCTTCCTTCAGAGGCACATCTTCCTCCGACATAGCATTTCTGAAGGTGGATATCTCACACTGGCATGCACATGCACTGCAGCGTGATGTCCCCATTCGTGTCCCCATCTAGGTCAGCGATCAAATCGATAGCACTTCTCTTGATTGAGATCTCAGACACATAGGATGCCAAGGACCATCTATCTGTGGAGGTTCCTGATGTATATTTGCATAATAAAAGGCTCTGAAAAGTCCTGCATTAAAACCATTGTTTAACCAAGTTGTTCTTCAAGGTACTGTCCCTGCTTTTCTTTATCCAGGCAACACCTATCCACATGTCAAGTGTAGCAAAAAAGAATTCTGGGAAACTCCCAGACCAGAAAGGTGATGGGGGCACTAGTCATCAGGATCCTCAGTGGAGACAGGGTGGGAGCGGCTGGCTGGACCAGTGTCTAAGGTCCCCCCCGCCCCACCCTGGGGTTCAGGGAGCACAGCTGTGACATGCCCACCCTGACTCACCCACTCGTCGTTCACATCCCTCAGGTCCCTCCCAGAAGCCTCTTGGAACCTCTTACGTATGAGGAAACCGAGGCCCTGAGAGCTGAGGGAAGTTGCCCATAGTTGCCCAGGCGCTGCTTGGCAGGCGGATCCGGGTGGGGTCCTGGGTCTGTCTTACCCGGAAGCCGTGATCTTTCTGTCAGGCCACTTGGTCCAGCGGAGCACAGACCTGGTGGCACCTGGGAGTCACCTCGGGCGCTCTGAACACGCCAGCTTCCTGGACAGCAGCCCAGACCAACCATGTCGGACGCTCGAGAGGTGCGGCCCGGGCACCTGCGTCTGGGTGAGAGCCTCCACTCGCCAGCAATGGTTTGCAAACCGACGGGCTGAGAGCTCTGCCAGAGTGAAGGTTCTGCACGCAATGCAAACCTCGCTGAGAGATTCTACGTGTCTGGTTAAATCTCACTGATTTAAAACAAGCAGGGCTCCAACAGGGAGCAAGTCTGTTTGGTTTGGTTTTTTAAAGCTTGACTTAAATCAGTTCTGGGAATGATACAAAAAAAAAAGTCATAACCATCTCTCACACAATAATAACAACAGCCAGCACCACCACCGTACTCATAACAGAGCCCACAGGTCCCTGAGGGCAGGCATCGCGCTCAACAGTTTTACACACGTTGTCTCCATCATCCTTAGAACAGCCCTGGGAGGTGATGCCCCCCACCACCCCTTTTCAGAGAAGAAGAAACTGAGGCACAGAGGGGGCAAAGGGACCTACCCACAGCCACCCACAGGGAAGTGGGAGAGGTGGGATTTGAACCCGAAATCCCTCTGCCCCACAACCTGAGGGGCCACAGCAAGAAAAGGGATGGCGTCACCCTGTTCTCAGAGGGCAGAGAGAAGACCTTGTCTTCAGGAACCTCAGGGCCCTCCCTGAGCCCGCCCCACAGAACAAACAAAACAGGACACAGGTGACAGGCGGGCAGGCAGCCAGAGCTGAAGGCGGCCCCCAGCGCTGAATTGGTTTCCTGGGATGACATCAGCCTGAGCTGGTGCACATGGCCCCCTCACCTGACCAGTCACACAGCCCAGGGCCCTGGAGGGTGACTTCATCACCACCTCCCCAGAGGGAATGAGCAGCCCCGAGCAGCCCAGCCGGCAGGGCCTGGACAGAGGGAAGCCGACCCAAGCCTCACATCACAGCACATCCCCGTGGAGGCAGCAGGGACCTGCTCCGGCCCCTGAATCGGGCACCACCTGTGGGCTGACAGGTACCGGGTGTGCGCTGGGCACCCCGTGCCTCTAAGACCCTGACATGGGCATGACAGGCCCGCTGGACTTTCTTCTCCCAGGCTGGACAAACACCAGGGCTGGGACGGTGGGAAGAGACTCAGAACTCAAGATGCAGAAGTCCAAACTCGAATCGGCCCCTGCCACTGTGTAACCCTGTGTCACAGGCACACGCTCAGTCTGAATATCTCCTTGTCTCTGATGGAGGGCGCTGGAGGGCACCACCACGCCCACTTAATACTTTCCTTTCCCTTTGTTGGCTTTAGAAAGCCCTCTTTAAGCAAAATCACAGAAATCCAACAGATTACCATGATCTAGGGGCCACCCTGGTTTGGGGTGTGGTGGGCACGGTGTGAGGGCTGGGGCCTCTCCTCCCCGTCCCCCCATCGCCATGAAGACCACCAGCAGACCAAGCCTCCCCACCTCTCACAGTCTGCAGGCCTGGGATTCTAAACTTCTCTGTTTCCCCGGGAGGGACAGGTTTGCAGGGTAGTAGGGAGAGGGGACCCCGGCCTAGAGGAAGGGGTGCCCTGTGCTGCTGGTGCCAGGGCGGGCACAAGGCCAAGTGGAGGTCCAGACACACGGGGATCTGTGAGTGCAGAACCCCCTCTGACGTCTGCGATTTTCTCCCCCATCTTTCCCAGTCTCCCCCGCCCCAACAGGACCTCTTTTTTATAATTCACCTTTATGGGATCTTTCCCATGCGCTTACGTTTCCATAGTATGACCACTCTCTTTGTGCAGCCCTAGTTCCTGCATTCACATAGTAGCTGGTCAATTAGGGATTACCAGCACACGACGGGCATGAAGAGGCCTGGGGTCAGACCCAATGGATCTCATTCATTCATTCGTCTCTTCATCCATTCAGGAAGTGTTTATTAAACACCACGTGAAGAGGACTGACCGGAAGGGGCATGAAGGAATCTTCTGGGGTGATGAGAATGTTCTCAAAGTTGATACAGGTAGGGGTTACATGGGTCTGCCTCTGTCAAAGCCCATCAAGCTGTATGCTTAAGAAAAACGCATTTCGTTATATGTAAACCTACCTCCAAAATATTTCTTGACATGATTTTATATCTTTATATTATTGTAACAGAGCAGTGAATATAATAATATTAATACCCATATCAAGCACTCTTTGGAGCCAATTCCATGCCAGGCACTGTCTCAGGTGCTTCACACATGTCAACTGAAGTCTTCTTCACGAGCCTGTCAAGTACTGTTACTTCAGAGATAAGGAAACGAGGCACAGAGACGTGAAGCAACTTGCCTACATCACACAGCTAGTCAGCTGCAAAGCCGGGATTCGAACAGACGCCATCTGGCTCCAGCGTCTGTGCTTTTAGCCAGTAGCCAGAATTTTCTGACTCTCCACAAAACAGAGAGAGGTCCCTGTCCTCAGGGCACTTAGATTCTTGGAAGAAAGCCACGTAGCACCTCAGAACTCAGTTGGCAGGAGCAGAAGCGCACAGAAGTAGCAGGGAGAAGCCCCCAGCCTTGGTGTCAAGGGACCCCGGCCCCTAAAGTACGCCTGCCCTCCTCTCAGCCCCTCAGGCTGACAACGCGGGTAAAGTAGCGTCACGTACGGGAGTGCCCCCAGCCCGGTGCCCGGCACGCAGCAGGCCCTCAGCACAGGTGAGCTGCACAAATGGGTGCAGGATGGAGTCCTAAGCAGCTGATGGGAAGCTCTGGGAATCCCCTTTGGCCACACCTCGTTCTAGTTCAGACAACATTCCAGATTAGCTCTTGAGAAGGCTGCCTCACTCCAACCCCATGCAACCACATACATGAAGACCTATGAGCCCAACATAACTGTGAGCATTCTGGGGTCCAGAAAGACGGCTCAGTTGCGGGTAGAGATGCGTCAGGGGCACCCACAGAAAACCCAAGTGGCCTTGGGAATGAAAACAAAGCTGGATTTTCTCTTGTTGGTCAAGGTAAGGAGCGACGGTCAAGTTTTTGAGACTTGACCACAATAGGCCCCATGTCTTCTGTGGTCCTCAGAGGGGACAGCCATGGCCCCTGGGGACAGTTAAACAGGGAACTCTGGATTTTCAATCTGGAAGCTCTCCAGACAAAGTTCCTAGCAAGCAAGCACAGCTCCACTGAGGCCTAGTCGTCCACCCAGCAGATGCGGCTGGCGGCCGGCCGCCCAGGAGCCTTGAGGCCATTCATGTGTTCATCTACGTATACAATCATTCATTCATCCAGCAGATTTACTGAGTGTCACGGGTGTGCTGGGCTCTGAGGACGTGTAAGTGCTGCTTTGTGGTCTAGCGAGAATTGCTAGAAAGAACTTGGAAGAAGGTGCTGAGACACCTCTATGAGCAGGGCAGGAGTGTTAACAAGTCATGCAGCCATCCCTCGGCTCATTCACTCATTCATTCATTCAGACACAAGATGTTCGTTACAGGGAATCTGCAGCAAGCCCGCTGTAAGGGCACCCTGCCCACGAGGGCTGCGACTGTCTCTGTCTTGCCCCCTGATGGCTCCCAGAGCCTCCAACTATGGGTGGCACACAGTAGGTGCTCACTAAATGTGTGCTGACTGAGGGGTTCAGGCACTGCTGGTGCCTACATGACAGTTTCAACCTGGAGCTCGTGCGGGGCCCCTGCGACCCAGGCAGGCTCTGGGACCCATCAGACCCCCACCTGGGACTCTACTCGCTGACCCAGTATCCAAAATGCCACCAAAGTTTGCATTCAAACCCTCATGATTTAACCCCCTTTTGCACCTAAGGATACAACAGGTCAGAGGGGTCAAGACCCTTGGCCAAGGTCCCAGACACAGGAGACAGAAGCATCAGGACTCAAACCCAAGGCCCCCACATTTGCTGCTCCTGCCGTTTCCTCCAGCTGCCACCTTGGCAGTCAGACAACACTGAAGCACAGACTGTCCCCCACAACTCAGCTGGGAGACCCGAAAGGATCCCACCGCTGGCACCAAGTTGTTGAAAACCCCCAGGGCTCCCCATTATATGAAAAGATTAGGAAGCCCGTCAGGCAGAGCTCTGGCAGCTTCTGTTCTTTTTTTTTCATCCCTCCCCCAAAAGGGCTTGTTACTTAGGCACGAGGAAAGACAAAAACACACAAGGTAGGTTGTGACAGGCCTCCACCTCAGTCGGGTACCCGAATGCCTCTTGTTTAACTCTGCACTGTCGCTTCCCTCCTAATTATTAGAGCTGTGGCTGTTAATGACCCCAATATGCTTTCATCATCAAGCAGCAGCTCGGGGGCGGGAGGACTCAGGTGCAGTGGGGCCGGGAAGGCAAGTGGCAGCCCGGAGGCTGGGAGCAGGGCGGGAGCCAACCACCTGCTCCTTCTCCCTTCTCCGGACAGTCGGGCAGACACACGGATGGACTGGAATACCTTCAGGCAGCGGGGGTCATTCTGGTGACAGAACAGCACAGTGTTAAGGACAGGCTTCTCCTTCTTAAAGGGAGCCTGGGCCACTGTCCGTCACCGCAGGTGGAGGGAACAGCTTGTGCAAAGGCCGGGCGGAGGGACTGTCACCCCAGAGCTGTGAGCGGCCCCAGGGGGTAGGAAGGGAGGCCAGGGAGAGTGAAGCTCTTAGGGTCGCTAGCTCCTAGCTGCTGGGCGCTCCCCGCCGCCTGGCCCTCCCAGTGTTGCCTCATTACCGCAGGAAGTTCTCACCACCGAGCGATAAGCATTATGAGTCCCTCGTTACAGACGGGGACACTCAAAGTCACACAGCTGGCAGACAGAGGGCCAGGTATTTGAATCCAGGCTGATTCAAATCCAGGCTTAAAAGGTCGCACGAGAGGCTGCAACTACAGGTGGGGAAACTGAGGTGCACAGCCAGAACTACAGACAAGAGGCTGGCTCAAGGCTGCACAGCTGGGGTGTGTGTCCAACTCACTTTTCTGAAAACTACCCAAAGCTGGGAGCTATATCTTATTATTTTTAAAGCCTCACACAGCTGACTGCCGAGCTGTGCAGAGTAGGAGCTGCATAAACGTCTGCTGTGCAACTCTGAAGGATATCAAGGTTGAGAAGCAGAAGGCCTCGGAATCCCCCAACTTGGAATTTAGAAACCCAAGTTCCAGCCTTGGGTCTGCCACTGCCTTGCCGTGTGACTTTGTGTAGGTCTCTTTCCCTCTCTGGACCTTGGCTTCTCGAGCTGTAACAGGGAAGGGGTAGACAGGAACAATCTAGACATGCCGACTCAGGAGTAGCTCCTGAGTAACTCCGTGCCAAAGTCCTGACCCTCAACAACTTGTTGACACTTGCTCCCAGGGCTCATATGAAAACTTTCATGGGGCATGAAGCTCTGACTACCTGTCGTCCATTAGGGCAGCTCCCTTGGTACACTCTTCAAACCCAGCACCAGAACCTTTGAGCACTTCCTGTGAAGATGTTTGCAGTGGGTGGGAGAGGCACAGCCTCAACCCGGTCACCACATGCATCCCTTACCCTCCCCAGAGCAGGCCATTACCAAGAAGAAAAGAACAGACTCCTAGGTACTAACTGAGGAATTACAGATGTTAAATTGGGAGTGTGTCCTGGGAAGGGCCATTTCTAGAAATCGAGCTGGTGAGTGACAGGAATGTGGGCTGCCAGATAATGTCTGACTTTGTCAGAAAGCAAGTACTTGGATGCAGAACCACATAACACAGGATTGGAAATCCAACAGACCGTGAAAAATATCTTAAAATTTGAGCGAATATGCCCCTCCGCCTCCCCGTAATAGGCCAAACTGGAATGACAAAGCACTGACTAAGTGCTGAGTGTCGTGCTGGGGCCTCCTGACAAGCATCTTATGTCACTCTCACAACTCCATCAGTAGACATTATTTGCTCCATTTTGTAACCGGAAAAAGAATGCTTTATCAGAGGGGAAAGACTTGCCCAAAATTATACCAGGAATCAAAGGATATTTTACTTAAATGCTGGGGGATTCCACAACCCTACACAGTAGACTCTGTTAACCTGAACTCAACCGACCAGTCCTCTCAAGCAACAGACAACATTTTTTTTGCCAGTTGCTTGCGTTCTGGTTAACGGAGAGTCTCCTTACATTTATCCAGCATCTACCGACACCCATGGGTGCTGGGTCACCGAGAGCCTACTGTACCAATGTTCTGGCTTTAGCAAGAGTCTGTCGGTTACCCAAGGGCCTGGCTCTGTGGTTCTCAACTGAGGACCATTTGGCAAAGTCTGGCAACACTGGCCAGAGGCGAGGGATGCTGCTAACACCCTACAATGCACAGGAGAGCCCCCACCACGAAGAAAAATGACAGTGTCGCCCTGGTGTGAAACTTCCATCTGCACCATGCTGCCTCTTGGCCAAGGCAGGCCAGGTCCCTCAGCCCATTGCCCTGATTGCAAAGGACACAAAACGAGGCACCAGCAGACCTGGGCTGGAGTCCAGGTTGTGACAGAGGTGACTTTGAGCAAGTCACGGCTTCTCCCTGAGCCTCAGTTTTATCATCTGTAAAACAGGGAGAACTTCCCTCATGGGGTTTCTGCAAGGATGCGATAAGATAGTGAGCTCTGCTCAGGGGCTGGCGCACGGTGAGTGCTCCAGACGCGTTACTCTTTCAGCCTTAATTTCCCCACCTGTGAAATGGGACAACAGCCTCTGCCTTGGTACAACCTTCAGGCTTGTCCCCCCTGACATTGATCGTCCTGTAGAAGTCACACGTTCCCAGATGGCCTCGCTATAAGATGCAAACAGCCTCGAGGCGGGGGCTGGAAGGAGCCCCCGGGCCAGCGGCAGACTTTGGGACTTGGCGTGAGCAAGAAATAAACATGTGAGGGGTGGAGGGTGGGGAAATGGGTGAAGGTGGTGAAAAGGTTCAGATTTCCAATGATAAGATAAATAAATCCTGGGAATATACTGTGCAGCAGGGTGACTACAGCTACTCATAACAATACTGTATTGTATATTTGGAAGTTGCTAAGAGAGTAGGCTTGGAAGTTTCTCAGCACAAGAAAAAAAATGTGTAACTATGTGAGGTGATAAATTGTAACTAAACTTAATGGGGTGATCATCTCCCAATTTACACATAAGTCAAATCATTATAGTGTATACTTTAATACGGTGGTATATACAGGGGCTGGCAGAAGTAACGCCTGGACTTGAGTTATTTTTATTACAAAATTATAACCATACATGTTTATGATTACACAAATAATGCCCATGTTTTATGAGCTGGTAATCTATACCAAGTCTTTTATTATAAAATTATAAGCATGTACAGTTATGTTTTATAATAAAATAAAGTGTGGGCATTACTTCTGCTGGACCCTGTATGTCCATACAATGAGGGAGAAACCCCAATACTTCAGAAAATTCAAATTGGGGAAAAAAAAGAAATTATGTGTTAAGCTGCTGAGACTTGCCGTTTGCTACTGCCCCAAAACATAACCATATCTGACTAACACATCAAGGTTATAAGGAGGATAACAGCAGCTAACGTTTATTCTGTACTTTCTAGGCTCCAGGCACTATGCTAAGTACTTCACAGGGAAACTGAGGTTCACAGAAGTAAAGTCACTTGTCCCAGGTCCCACAGTGAGTGAGTGACAAAGTCAAAATTCAACACTCCGAACTGTCTGAAGGGAGCTCTTAACCGATCGACCTAATTCTACCTACACCCCTTTTGTTTCTTGGCCAAGAAAGGACAGCCAAGGATACCAAATCCATTTGCTTAAAAAAAAAATGGTAAAAACTGTTCACAAACTTTGCAATTTTTAATTATTGGCTATAACTTAAAAATGTCCTTTTAATGGAGCAGGACAATCCGAAAGGGCTCCTCTGGCCTAGAAACTGGTGCTGGGGAAAAGCCAATCTTGCATGTCATGCTCTCCAATCCATGCGTGGAGTTCACTGCTCTTTATGACCCAGCCGTTACAATGAATGTTTGATGAGTTAAATGGGGTGATCAGCACTTAGGATCCAAGAAATGGATTCCAACCCAACCAGGAGATTTGTGCCAACTACTAAAAGGGTGAGATGCTCAAAAACCCCGTGAGACCCAGCCTGGCTGAGCAGCCTCCTTTACGAGCAAGAGCCCCTGAGAGGAGAAAAGCATCCTCTGGGAACACCAAGGACTACCACAGCCCAGGTCTCAGGCAGTCACCTGAGTTCTTCCCACCCACCTCAATTTACTCATCTGTGAGATGAAGGATTAAGAATATACCTGGTCATTCTCAGACTGTTTGTTGTGATAGATATAAAGAAGAAGAAACCTGTATCGGTTATCTAGTGCTGCGTAACAAATAGGCCCAAAACTCATCAGGCCAAAACAACAAACATTTATTATCTCTCTCAGTTTCTGGAAGTCAGGGATCCAGGAGAGGCTTCACTGAGTGGTTCAAGCTCACTCACATAGTTGTTGGCAGCTTTCACTTTCTGGCTGGCAGGTGACTGGACACTTTATTGCCACCTGGGCCTCTCTACCAGGCTGCTCGAGTACCTTAAGAAATGGCAGCTGGCTTTTCCCGGAGTGCATGATCCAAGAAAGGGAAAGAGTGACGAGGAGGGAAACTGCAGTGTCTTTTGTAACCTGACCTCGGAAGAGACACCATCGCTTCTGCTGTATTCTACTGGTCACATAGACCAACCTGGCACAGGAGAGGACTTCATAATGGTGTGACTATCAGAATGCACGAATCACTGAGGCCCAACCTGGAGGCTGCCTACCAGTGTCTGACTGCATCTTGCCAACTATTAAACACTTACCTAATAACAATGATGATGACGACGACGACGACGATGACGAAGACGACGATAGAAACCCTTCACTGAGATCTTACTATATATCAAGCACTGTGCCAAGTGTTCCATGTGCATTAGCTGAATATATGTCTCCACCACAGCCATGGAGTGACAGAATATTACTGGACCCATTTTACAGAAGCAATAGAGGCAGAAAGAGACCAAGGAGCCTACCCAAAGCCACATAGCAAGTGAGAGATGGAACCAGGATTCAGACCCACAGCTCCTAGACTCCACAGCTCCCTCCCTTCGCCAACACGGTGCACTGGAGCTGGCTGGGCCTGGGTCCCCAGAGACAATGGTGAGATTTTTAGGAACCAGTGGTGAGTCAGTTATTATACAGCCATTACTAAAATTTGAAGTATATAAACTTTAAATGAAATACATCATATTAAAAGAAAAGGGAAGGGGGGTGGGAAAGGAGGAAGGGGGAGTCAAATATATGGTGATGGAAAAAGAAATGACTCTGGGTGGTGAGAACGCAATGCAACACGTAGACAATGAAAAACTGTATGCCTAAAACCTATGTAATTTTACTAACTAATGTCACCGCAATAAATTTAATAAAAAGAAAACAAAGCAAAGGTAAAAAAGCAGGCACACTATATCACTTCCTAATACTACATTTTACTATTACCTACGGCCGTGAGGTCCATCTATGTATACTGAATCTGTATGGTGCAAATACTATTTAATAATGACATACTACATGTCTTGTCCCAAATCCGTGCGCCATGATGGCTAGCTGGTAGCTTGCAACTGGCCCTGGTGGAAGTACTTTCACCAAGGAAATAGGCAAATGCTGTGAATCGTGGCCTTTCCTCCCAAAGACCTGGTGGTTAAACTTTTCCCTCCAGAGCACTGTAACTGACCCAATATACCATTTCCTCTCGTAGGGAATTATCTTGAGGACTCCTTGCTCAAGACCCTATTCTTCATGAAATCCAAAAATACAACATTCCCTGTGATATGTATCAATCCAGATTTCCTTCCTGAAGTTTCTGACTCCCTGTTGAGGAAGCAAGAGGCATTTTTCTGAACAAAACATCTGAGATTTAAAAACGCTGAAAAAGGGAGAGAAGGTGCAAGTTAACGGAGGGGCCTCTCGGAGACCCAGACAGAAGTGCACACTCGGGCCCACCCCGTAGGGATTCCTGAAAGCCAAGAATGGGAACGACCCCAGGATCCAGCCAGAAGGGTTAATACATTAGGGAGCACACACACTGCAGCATGTTGCATGGGCCATAAAAATGGTCTTTACCAAAGACCTATACAACTTACATATTTTTAAAGCATGGAAAAGACAGACGGCTGGCAGCTTTGTTTGAAAGAGGGAGGCGAAAAAAAGACAGGAAGGAAATATCTTTGAATGCCAGGAGTAGTTTTCATCGCTGGACGTGGTTTTCATCATTCAGCTTTTCTATACTTTCCAAATGCGAAGTGAGCAACCCCACCTTCTTAGCTTGGGGGGAGGGGAGAGGAGCTCAACATTATTTCACAGAAGCAGAGCCCTGAGGAGCAGCCAAGCCCTTTGTCCTGCCGGGCGTGTCACTCCAGGTCTCTCCCAGAGGCACAGACTCTGGACCCAGCTTTTGGCCCCAGCTGGAGCCATGAAGGGGCCATTGTTCTCCAGGTGACATCATTCTGATACCTGGAGGGTGTAAAGGAGACCTGAAATTGGGTGCAGCCAGCCCAAAAGGCAGCAGCCCATCCTGCCCGCCCACCCACACTGGAGCAGAGGGGACCATCCCTTCACGTCGGCCTTCAGGGCTGCATTTAAGTCCAACGCCCCCTGTTCCACACTCTGTGGGGCAACTTGAGGCCAGGGCACCTGCATGGCCCTGGACATGCAGTGGCAGGCAGCAGGGGGCACTGACAGCAAGAGATGGAGGAGAGGGTGCTGGCAGCTGAACCCCACCCCGCTGAAGCCCAGGTCTCCAGGAGAAACGTGACAACCTGCGCCTGGCACACAGGAGGCGCTCGGGTCGCCGTGTGGAGAACGGACTGGAGGGGTGGGGGCCAGAGCAGAAGCAGTGAGTGAGGAAGCTGCAGAGCATTCACTAGCTGCCTCCTAAAAGGTAAGTCCACATCCTAACACCTGGCACTGTTAATGTGACTTTGACTTGGAAAAAACAGGCCCCTGCAGACGTAACTGACTTGGACCTCAAGATGCGATCCTGTTGGATTATCTGGTGGGCCCCAAATCCAATGACAAGTGGCCTATGAGAGACGGAGGAGAAGCCACGTGAAGACAGAGGGAGAGGCTGGAGGGATGAGGCGACGAGCCAAGGAACGCCTGGAGCCACCAGAAGCTGTAAGAGACAAGAAGTAAACCCCGCACCTGCCCCGGAAAGCCCTAGGAAGCCCGACAACACCTTGATTTTGGATTTCGGCCTCCAAGACCTTGAGAGATAAATTTCTATGGTTTCCAGCCCCCCAAGTCTGTGGTCATTTATTATAGCAGCCTTAGGAAATTAACATGGAGGAGGCATCGACCGAAAATGGGGCTTCGAAATATGAAGAGTCACAAACATCCCTTTCTTTTCAAATTCTCTCCTGCTCGCTAAAATAAAGGGGGGGGGGTGGTTATATGTGTCCTGGGGTGGGGGGGTGACGCTGAGCCCTGCTGAGTATTCTAGGCACCCATTTCACTGCATAATTAACACAGGACCAAATACTCCCACTCAGCCTTCCACGGGAAGATGGATCACTCAACGCGGGCACCAAGGCTTAAGTAGTGAGTCCCCAGGGCAGGGCGGGTTGTGGGCCCCACCAGGCTGACACACACTGCAGTGGGGGAGCCCCAGCCTCCCCAGTGCCGGCTGTGTGGCCCCAGGCCTGCGACTTCACCTCTCTCTGCTTCAGATTTCTCATCCACAAAATATTTCTTGGGGGGCAGTTGAGCAGATCTGATGAGACCAGTTCCTGGCGAGTAGGAGGTACTCAATGTGGAGGAACCTCGACCCTCTTCCCCTTAACTCAGGTCACGGGGAGAATACAGCAGCTATAATTACAGTGCCCCCCACCCCCAACCGAACTCTATACAGCGGTGGTTCTCAGCTGGAGAAAGGAGGGCGGTGACTTCGCCCCTAGGAGCCACTTGTCAATGTCTGCAGACATTTGTTGGTTGTCATGATTGAGGGTCCTACTGGCATCTACTAGGGAGAGTCAGGGGACGACCCTACAATACATGAGATTGTAGGATTCCCCACCACCAAAGGATCATCTGACTCCAAGAGATCAGTAGTGTTGAGGTTAAGAAACTCTGATACACGGCAGTGGTTCGATGTCACAGACAGGCCCTTGATATTTCATATTTACACTTTATAGTTGTGTTTATATTGCATGTGTACGTGCTGTGTTTCATTATCGCCGCCCCCCACAAAGGCGGGGGTTGTGCACAGCCGTTCCCCCAGTGCCGGCACCCTGGTGGGATGAAAAGGTGTGAGAATGAGGGAAGACGCACAAGTAATACGTGCCTGCTGCTTCGGCACACAGCAAATGCCCACGGAAGGTCAGCTGGCTTCGCTTTCCTGGGCAGGTGGGACTCGGACCCACGGAGCCCGCAGCCATGTGCCCCAGCCCTGAAAGTGATGTCAAATGCACGCCCGTTAAGCACTTCCTGTATGTCGGGTGCCTAACCGGTCCCAGGGCCGTGCTGATTCTTATGGACACCCCCCCCCACCCCCCCGCCACCTCCCAGCAGACAAGCCCCAGGGAAATCCCATTTTACAGGTGAGGACCTGGGGCTGAAATGGGCGACGTGAGTCTCAAGGTCCTCGGCCAGCGCATGGTGAGGCTGAGACTCGAACCCACGTCTGTCTGATTCTAAAGCTCTCTGTAGAACACCCCTCCGCCCCAGAGACCCCTACTTCCCCCTTTTATTCTGGCCTTGGCCTCTGTGGCATTGCCATTGTTCCTGGAACTTTCTGCCTGACTTCTACGTGGAGTCCACCTCGTCTGCTCGGCTTGTTCTCAGGCTCCGCCTGGGCCAAGGCACAAATGTGCCTCTTCCTGCCTTTGTGGCCCAGAGACAATGTGTTCAGGTTTGTCTTCCTTCATTCTCCCTTTTCTTCCTCAGAGGGAGAGGCGGCCAGTAGCGAATTGTTTCAAGGCGGCCTTGGAAGACATTTCGGGGCAGGCCTTTGCGGGCTGCTTACGCTACAACCCCCATGGATTCTTCTACACGGCTCTGAGTCAACATGAGCCTCAGGCAGGATGTGGGATGGAACGGATGATTTAGATAAACCAGGTACACGTCCAAGCCGTAAAGACTAAAACCCGCGCCCGCCCCAACCCGGATACTGCCGTGGTCCCCGAACTCGTAAGTAATTCTCTGTGGGTTCACAATTTCCCTCCCATAAAACAAATATTTAAGTCAAGTCCCTAGGTACAAGGGGCGTGTGTGCATTTTCCAGTTCATTGAGAATCTTTGAGAAAAAAACAGTCCGACTGTTGCAATCGCTGACATCTAAGGCACACGTGCCACAAGCTGAGCACACTCCCGTGCACTGCACGCATGGCTACAGGCCCACCGCTGCCCGTAAGTGACAAGAATGGGGAATGTGAATGTAAAATGATGGCAACCCCCATTTCACAGATGAGGAAACGGAGGCACAGAGAGGGGAGGAGTCCACCCACGACTGCACAGCTGGGAGGTGGCAGAGGCAGGATTTGAACCTGCACCCTCTACAACAGAGTATGTGGTTCCATCCCAACTCTGCCCTTGTCCCACCAGTCAATGCATCGTGGCACCCAACAGAGAAGGCAACTACAAAAGCATGAGCCTACTATGTGCCCGGCACAACGACGGGTGCTCCTTTCAACCTCATCACGACCCCGAGTTCTCTCCATTTGATAGAGGAGGAAACTGAGGCTTGAAAACGGGTCAAGTTCACTCTCAGCCTGGACCTGGAAGAGTCTGATCTCAACCCAGTGCCAGCTGGTGCCCACCACGCAGTGGATGCCAAACACCAAACGGGCAGGAACCCAAAACCCTGGTTTACCCAGCATGTGTGCCCTTTGTTGGAGGCAATTCGAGAACCGTGAACAGAGAAGGCAGCGGCCCCGCACGGCCTAACTTCATTCATTCGTGTGGCAGCACTGACAGGTCACAACCGGGCAACGAGGCCTGGGGCATTTGGGCCAATGCTCAGGGTCACACGGCCCCCGGGGTGAGAGAGCTGAATGGTACCAACCGCCACATCCTGAACTGCACTGCCAGACACGGACCACGTGTGAGAGAGAGACAGAGACAGAGAGACAGAGAGCGCGAGCGACAGGCCTTCACTTCCTGGGCCGAGTCACATCGTCTAGAGGTGGGGTTGGGGGATCTGCCTCGTAAATCTGGGTCCCACTGACCTGTCCAGGGCCACAAAGCAGCACAGACTCATGAGAGAAGACGTCATACTCATGAGACACCTGTTTGCACCTAACTGCTCAGGTCGCTGTGTGACCCCAGGAGAGTTACCAGGCTGACTCAGAGAGGATGCCAGGCCCCTGCACCTTGAGGGCCGTGAGCGTGTGCAACCTTGACTGAGCAGAGGGCTGGCTCAGTGCCTGGTGCATGCACCCCAGGGTTCCATCCCTAACAATGACCATCAGGATTCATTGCAAGGCTGAACCTAGGGAATGAGCTGGATTAGCCCTCTTCACCTGTCTTCTGCCTCCCGAGAAGCAGGCCAACACACGCAGGTGGCAGAAGTCTCCGATGTGAAAATGCCAGGCACTGTCTTTGAGTTCAGCTCTGGTCACTGACATCTGGCTGCCCTGAAGTTATTGGGAAAGACACGTGCTGGAGCTTGGCTGGAGAGAGCCCTGAGTTGCGAGTCAGAGCCTGGGGTTCTGGCCCTGGCTTTGCCACTCACTTGCTGTGCTACCCCAGGCACGTGTCTTTCCCTCTCTGGGCCCAGTCCCACCAATCCAAATCATCCCCTAGTGGACGCAGGCCAAGTGTTTAATCATTAGATGTCATTCCAACCTGTCTCCCAAGCCCCGGTCTGAGAGAGAGATGGGGAGCCTCAGGATCTGGCCTGAGGCCCAGCCCCACCTCCACAGGCTGGTGGGCAAACCACCCACCACCTCGGGTCTCCTTAGGTAATCAGAGGTGACCTCACAATTTTGCTTCACGACAAGATAACAAGAGCCACAGTTCAACACACACATGACGTGGACACTCAGCCACCCTTGGAGGGTGAGAGGAGATGAAGCAGGTGCCAACTAATCCTCCCTAAAAATAGGGCAGGATGAGCCCTTGTCAGGGGCTGGAGCGCGGCACTTCCAGATACACGGACCGGGGGAGCGAGCCCGAGTCCCGAGCCGCCCATCCACACAGTCACTGAATCCAGTATAAACTCCCCCACCACGCGGGGCAGAGAGTAACTCCACGTGGGCGCGCGGGGCGGGGGCGGGGGGCGCTCGGCGCCACAGACCTGTCCCCCGGGCGCAGGGACAGGAACCGGTGGGGGCCGGAGGGACCAACAGTCCGAGGAGGCAACTTCCCTGGTCGGGTCTAGGCGACCCACCTCCCGCCGGGGTGGGGGGCGCCGGAGGGGAGGAGTTGTGACTGCTGCTCTAATTACGTTGAAAAGCCATAATAAACTTACAAGATCTGGCGGCTCCGCATCTGGCTGCCTTTTCCTTAGGGAAGAAAAGCGCTGCTGGCTGCGCGCGGAGAAGCGGCGCAGAGACTCCCGGCTGCGGGAGGCCAGGTGTCGGAAGGACGAGGTGCGCTTGAAGGGGGTCCGGCTGGCGGGCTCCCCGCCGGCCCGCTCGTGGCCCACCGTGGTGGTCACTAAGTTGAGGGCATCCTGGAAGGACCTCCTCACGGTGCCCATCCACTGAGTCATGTGGGTCTGGGCCACGGCGAGCTTGTCCCCCAGGTAATCCATGGGGCCCGGGAGGCGAGCGGGGAGACGGGGAGAGAAGCAATGGGAATGCCAGGGTCCCGGGGGCCTCTCCCCTCTTCCTGCCGGCGGCCCGTGGAAGTTCTGGGCTGGCTCGGAGAGAAAAGCCCGCAGGCTCCTTCAGCCAAACCACGAGTGAATCCGCATCGCCCAGCCAGCAGCCGGCGGCACCCACCGCTCCGAATTAGGAGAGAGTTCAGGGTCGGCCGGGAGTCCACCCGGCGGCGCTGGGAAGTCAACACGCTGGGAGGTCCAGGATCTCGTCCCGAACAATCGCCCCGCTGGATCGGCTGTGACCAGGAGCTCGGAGAGAGCCGTGGCACTCGCTCCGGGGTGTGCCAGTCCCTCGAGGTGGGGGGAGGAAGAGGAGGTGCTGGCCCTGGGCACCCTCGTCCTTACTTTCCCTCAGGTGGGCGGCCCCCGACAGGCGCACGCTGGGAGGACCCGGTGGGCAGGCTGCTGCCTGCCGCTGCCCTCCGCCCAGCTGCCCACAGCTGGGCCCTGCTCACCTGACCCATGCAGGTCGTCTGTCCTTTGGCCAGAGATTCCAAACCTGTTGGTGGGCAGGCGGCTAGCTCATTTCTGCAGGCAGCCACCGGTGTCCCCCTGGGTCCCCTGGCTGAGCAGCCCCGGATGACATCAGTCTCTGTCTTAGCGAGGGGCTTCACTGCCTAGGAATGCAGGAGGGGCCTCGGGGAGGCGGCCGCCCAGGGAGCTGACGTCCGCCCCCATTTTTTTTTCCCCAAGTCTCAACTCGCTCACCGCCGCGGGGCTGATGGCGACTTCACGTGCCGGCAGCCTACCCACCCTGGGACCTCACTGAGGGCGCGGGGGGAGGCGGCAGCACGTGTGTGCACGCGGGCGCGTGTGTGCGTGTGTGTCGGAGATCTGGCAGCCCGGGGAGGTTGGAACAGTTGGGAACTGCCTCTAGGGTGACAGGCCAGCTTCCCGGGACCTCTGGCAGGCGGTCAGTCTGTCTCCCTCTGGTGGTCTGTTTCTCTATCAGGTTCTCTCCTCCCTCTCCAGTGTCTCAGTTTCCACTTGTTTATCTCTAAATGTCTCTCTCTCTCTCTCTCTCTCTCTCCTCTTCCCTCCCTCCCTCCCGCCCTCTCCTCTTTCCAGGCTCCTCTCCCTGGAAGACAACACCAAGCCAGGTGAAAAAGCCCCTGAGGTCTCCCAAGGAAGGAACTGGGCTGGGCTGTATTTCAGTACAAGCTGGGTTGCCATGGCAACACTGAGGCACAGCATCTGCCCCATCCTGGGGGGCGGGGGGGCAGGCTCTCCAGCACTGGGAGCAAGGAGAAGGATTCCATTCGTGGTTTACACTGGGTCACATGAGCTCCCGCGTTTTAACCCTTGTGGAGCTGGAGTCCTCGGAATGGGAGGTGGGATGGAGGACAAGACAGCAGCATCAGACTAGACAGGGTGGGTGCTCATTGGGGCTTGCCGGGGAGGCTCAGTAGCGGCTGGACCCAGGAGGGGAGGCACACTTGTTGCTTTCTCCTTCATACCTCCCTGCTAGAGATGAGGAAATGCAGATTCAGAGACACAGGTTCAATTGCCCAAGGTCACACAGCAAAGGTACCAGAGGGCATGGGCCAAAGCTGCTCCCTCCCTACCATTTCCCAGGTCCGACAGGGCACCTGGCCCCAAGCTGGAGGTCAGTAAATATTTTTCTCGTTCGAACGCTGAGTCCAACACTGAAACCCACGTCACCTCGGTTTTGAACAAATATTTGCTCCCTCAACACTCATCAAAGTGCTCCACTTGAAAAAGTTTGTCACGAAGGAATCTCTGACAATGCAGATGACATAGATCTCTTTTTTTCTCTAGACTCCTAGTCCTTAGCTGTTCACTCACCCATTCATTCTTTCCCACAGTCACTTCAACACTCAGAGACTACCGACCCTAGGCCAGGCACTGTATACAGAGACAAAGAATGGTCCCTGACACTGAGGGCTCGTGGTCCAGCAGGATGCTACAGAGGTGGCTAATATTTGAGTACAACTGAACCCCCAATGCCATTTCAAGTGCTCCCAGGAATTAACTCATGAATCCTCACACAAACCCATTTGACAGAGGAAGAGACTGAGGCCCCAAGAGATGAAATCGTCTACCAAGGCCATCCAATATGGAGGGTAGCCTCCAGATGACCCCCAATAACCCTTGCCCCCTGTTATTCACACCCCAGTATGGTCCCCCCCCTCCCATGATGAATCAAGGTTGGTCTGTGCCCAAAAGAAGGCAGAAGCGAGTGTGGATGACTTCCAAAGCTAGGTCATAAAAGGCATCACATCTTCCACCTTGCTGTCTGAGATCGCCCTGGGGGTGCCAGCCACCACGTTATGAGGACACTCATGAACCCCAGTGGAGAGACCCATGTGGGGAGAACCAGATGAGGCCCCCAGCTGACAGACAGCACAAAGGTCCCTGGGTTCCTAGCCTCCAAGGTTTGTCCATTTTGCTCACATGGAGTGTCTATACTCAGGCCATTCCACAGCCCTCCCTGGCTCACTCACCTGGTAGGCCAGGAACTCCCAGAGGGGAGCACACATGAGAGAGAGCTGCGTCCTACCCACCTGGCTCCAGGAAAGCCACATCAGAAATAACTAGGGAGCTGGAAAGGAATGTAGCTTTTTAACAGACCATCTGGACACAGAGGTGGGAAATCTACTGGGAAGCTTCAAAGCAGTAATTAAAACACCTTTAAAATGATCATTCCCAGTGTTGGCCAGGCTGTGGTGAAAGAGACACATACTTGTATATCCACAGCCGATGAAAATGGAAATCGGTGTATATTTCCTGAGGGGAATTTACTACCCCGGGTCAAAAGTCGTAAAAGAAAGGCCTGCCAGTGAACGGCATACACACTGAAGTGTGGGGCTGCAGCATACCGATACTTGTAACTTACTTTGAAACACAAAAGAAAAAAACATATACTAAGGAATGGGTGGATGGCTAGATTCTTATAAAGCAAATGTAGCGAAATATTAGCAATTATAGAATCTAGCCAGTGGTTGTACGTGTGTTCCCTGTACTAGTTTTCTGTATTTTGAATTTTTTCCTAATAAAAGGTTAGGGGTGGGGGGATGTGCCCACCTTTTGACCCTGAAGTTCAAGATGCAATTCTACATCCCCACAGTCCACACTTTTGGAAATGAGAATGACCCATATAAACATTTTGCTACAAGGATGTTCATCATGTATGTGTGTGTGTGTGTGTGTGTGTGTGTGTGTGTGTGTATGGGCAGTCCAGAAAAAATGCAGCCATAAATGCCTCTATATGTCATATTTCATGGCTGGATACTTCAAAGAGCCTATAAATAAATACACACACACACACAAATGTATATATACACACACACACACTTGTGAAAAATCAGTCAGAAGCTAATGTCCAACAAAAAGAGACTTGCTCAGCACAGTGCTGAGCCACAGTGACATCAGAGGCAAAAGGAAAAAAATCAGTAACACCACTGATTGATAGTTTATTCATGATGGATTTCTGCAATAATTTCCATTTTTTTAAATACTGCATCACAATATTATTTACCTGATCACTGATGTTTTTTTGGTGCCCCCTTAAATTCTGCCTCAGTCACTTCACCCTAGAGCCAGCCCTGGATTTGCTAAATCAACATAGCATTGTGGTTTAGGGTTTGGAGACCTGCCTCTAGCTCTATTACCTGTGTTACCCTGATGAAGTTACTTCACCTCTCTGATTTTCAGAGGTGAAATCACCGAACTCATCATTGTTGTTGATGCCAGGCATTGTGTTATATCAACATTACATCACTAAGGGCATATGGCTGGCTGTGAACTAGGAAGTTTGCTGCCCCCAGCCTCACATCTCTGACAAGGCAGAGGGCATCCTGGCCCTTGCCAAATCTGTCCTCATGGAAGAAAAGCGTGTAAAAGAGCAGAGACCCCATGGCCAGCGGGATCACACAGTTCCGCCCCTTCCACAAGACAGGGGTGCGGAAGGGAGCTGACAGCCAGATTGCTCGCCTGCTCCCTCATGGCTCCCTTTGGGTACAATGTGGTCTGACAGTGTGACTATAAAAAGCACGGCTCCCTGAAACTGGGGCAGCACAAGCACTTCCCCTCCAGAGGACTTTTTCTGCAAACTCTTCTGTTCTCTCCAGGAAACTCTGGGGATGTTGCTGCGAATCAAAAAGCAAGGAAAGCCAGCTCCTTACATAATTACTCCCAAAACGCTAGAGGAGCTGCTGAGATCCAGGAAATAAATGGGAATTTTACCTACATTAGGCAGGGCCCAGAGAACAACACCATTTCCAGACTGTGTGTAGTTACAAAAATCTGAACGTCAGTCACTCATTCATTCAACAAACATTCCTGGTGCATTACTTTGTGTGAGCTCTGTGCTGGCCACGAGGGCATCTACAGTCCCAGAGGAGCTCACAGTAGCTCCCTCATCCTCAGCCATTAAGAGGGGAGAGAGTCCCAATGAACTACTTCAAACCTGAGGCTACCATTTTCTCCAAAAAATATGATACAAACATGCACACTCTAGGAAACGCCTGGTCAGATGAAAGAAAGAAAAAGAACAATTACAATACAGGTGTAAAGGGCTATGATGGACAAGTGGATGACATGCTATGGGAAGGCCAGTGTGGTTTAAAGATCCCCAGGGTGGTAAAACCCAACCAAAAAAAAGAAAATGGCAAGTTAGGGAAGATGATCATTTATTGAGGATCTGCCATTGGAAGAGGAGTACCTGGGTGGGGTTTTGAAGGATGATTAGGAGTATTCCAAGAAGGCTGAACAAGAAACAGCATGTGCAAAGGCCAGGGGGCATGGTCATATTCAGCCCAGTCTGAGTTTTTGCACATGCTGTACCCTGCCTCAGGCTGCCTTCCCTAATGTCCCATTTCTACTGGACCTCCCCCACTCCAAGACCCTCTTCAGCAACTTTGGCCTTTTCTGAATCTCCCCATGAAGTCTCACTTATGTGACTCTCCTCACATCCTGCTCCCCGAAAGATGTAACATTCTCAGAGTGTGCATCCTGGACAGGGAAGTACACTGACATTACATCGATGAGGAAGGTGGTACGGTGGGAATAGTAACAACCATTAACTGAGAATTTACTATGTGCCAAGGACTGGTTACCCACACATTTAATCTCATTTAACTCTCTCAACAACTCTGTGGGGTGAGTCCCACTAATAACTATCCCCATTATACAGAGTGAGGTTTGAAGAGCTAAAGGGACTTGCTCAAGGTCAATGAGCTTGTAAGTGGGGCTCTGAGACTTGAACCCAGGCCTACCTGACTCTAGGGCAGAAGCTAGACCTCTAAGATCCCTTAGAATGGCCAGTTCTGCCTCCAAGCCCCATACCTGAGGTCTGTGAATATTCTACACACTTCTCGGACCTCCTGGGATCAGGAACTGCCTGCAGAAGGACTTGTCTGGTTGTAAATCCACAAGTTTCCTTTCTTGCCAGCTGACCTGGAGACTAGTTCCTGAGACCACGGGTGGGAAGGGCTGATGCACGGCCTTCTCTGCCCCTTGAGAGGAGCAATGCCTGCAGAGGGCCAGTTGGTAGCTCAGGGTCTCTGCCAATGCCAGCATCCTTTATCCCCCAAGTCACAGTTCTCTTATCATAAAGAGACCAGAAACATCACCTTCTTCCATAGTGAATACTCAGTAAATGGCAGCCACGAGAGATAATTATTCTAATTCATACAACTTCAGTGTCCAAATCATAGGATCCTAGACAGTCAGAACTGAAACAGCCCACAGAGAGACCCAGGCCAACCTTCTCATTTCCTGTTAGAAAAAGGCCCAGGTGGATGGCTGCCCCAGGCCCCACAGTAGATCTGTGGCCCTAATTCCCCACAGGAGTCGCTCATGATCTAGACTTCACAGGCTCTTTGGCTCCATGTCTCACCTATTCCCCCAGCTTCTCTGCACCGCAGCCGAACTGGACAAATTGCATTCCAACACTACCTCTTGTTCAGCCCGTGGCACATGCTGTCCCCTCTGGCTAGGACACCATGCCACCCCTTCATCACTTGGTCGGCATCTATTTGTCCCTCATGGCTCAGCTTATGTACAACCTCTTCCAAGAAGCCTGCCCTGCTTCCTCACGCCCACCTCCGGGCACTCACCCTGCCACGTGACTCCCCACTGCACCATTAGCACGCTGGGCTGGAGCCTGATTTCCCCATGGGTCCCCGCTGGACTCAGCCCATTCTGGAACGTGCCCCACTCGCCCCCCATTCTCACCGTGCAGCGCTCAGGAGGCCCTCACCATGCCTACCATGTGAAATGAAGGGGCCACGCAGGTTTGAACCCAAGTCACAGAGCTCCCAACATTCCTCTCCCTAGGCTTGTTTCCAAGGCAACAGGGAAAAGAATTCGGATATAGAAAAAAAAACAACCAGAAATGATGCGATCTTACAAGTCGGTCCCAGATTATTTATAAACCAAGCCCAAGACTATTTCCTTATGCTCACTTACCACAATTCTTATTCAAACAGTCATTTTAATGGCCTAAGACGCCCCTAATTAACCTTGGGAGGGGAGGGGAAGAAAACAATCAATCATCTGGAAAGGAAATCTTTCTAGAAACAGTCAGGAACTCATCTCCTTTCCTCATCAGGGCCCATCCTGAGCTCACGTGGAAAGTGACATTTGCCACGCGGGGAAGAGTCGGGAGTGGCCCCGCCCCGCGCCGGGTGTGGCCCCGCCCCTGCCGGGTGTCGCCCCGCCCCCGCCGGGTGTGGCCCCGCCCCGCACCAGGCGCGGCAGGACCAGTGTGGAATTACAGCCCCTGTTGGAAGAGCTGGGCATCTATACAGCTGGGCGCCCGCGCCTCTCCAAGGGAAATGGGCGGGGCTGAGGGCACTGCCTCCATCGCCCCACCGGGCTGCCCACTGGCTCTAGCGGGCAGCGGGCCCCTGGGACACTGCCAGCCTCTCCTTGGGCACCTTCAGAGGGAAAGGAGGACCCACTGGGCTCTGTCTGGTTGCCGTGCCTGCAATTGGTCAACACGTTTCTTTCCACCAATAGCAGCTGAATTTCCACATTTTTTGGATCAATTAAAGAAAAAGCAAGATGTTCTTGGGGAACAACAATTAGAAGTGGGATGAGGAACACATGACATTCCCTAAAAAACCGATTGCTGAGCTGTGAGCTGGCTGTATACTTGGCTGAGCTGCTCGCTGCCTAAGCAACACTCCAGGGCTTGAAGGATCTCCATGAGGACAACGGAAGATTGGAAGAATGAGCAGAAGAGCTTTCTCTCCTTGCTCCCTCTCCTTCCTTCCCTCTGATTTCGTCGAGCATTTGATTGAGCACCTACTATATGCCACCTACTATGAAGAAAAGAGCCAAACCTCGGCCCCCCGAGCAGTTTTATTTGGGCTTTGCCGTAAGTGTAATAACAAATCACAGTTCTCAGTGGCAGAGGGCCTCCTGTGCACCCTGCCACCTTCCAGACCTACATAACCTAGGCAGGTTGTGATTGCCAGCGTGCCCACCAGGAAATGGAGACTCAGGATGACGAAGCCACCAGCCCACAGGACACAGCTGCTCTGTGCAGAGCCATGGCTCGAATCAAGGTCTGGTTTCCCAGCTTAGTTCTACCATCTGCGACGAGCAGGGAACAAGTGTGGCTCAGCAGCTTTGAATGTTCTGTCTCCTGATCCCACAAACAGTCTGCTTGGCAAAAGACATTTCTGTCCTGGCCAGAGAGAGGCAGGCCCGAGACAAGGGACAGGAAGCCAAGAGCTAACCCCAATGCAAGTCCAGCTAAATCATACAGGACCAGGGGAGAACAAGCCCCGGAAAAGCAACACGGCTTCATACGCATAGACTGGATGTGCAGGGACAAGTCAGGGGTGACTTACAAGTCACCAATATTACTGTGGCTTCTTACTTACATGCTCTTTAATGTCCCTTTAGAGACACACATCAACCTTCCAATTTTTTTTCTTTTTTCTTTTTCTGGATGCTGGAACGAAATTCAATGCAGACACTGGACCATACGGAGCCCCATCTTTTATAAGAACCACACATATCTCTTCATATAGAATCTCCCAAACCACACCGGGAGATGGGCAGTATCAGAGGGGGAAACTGAGGCACAGAGGTGTTCAGTGTAGTACCCCAGCTAGGAAGGGGCAGAGGTCAGCCTCGGTCTGTCTGGGCACAAGACCTGGCATGTTCACAGCTGCCCATCTTTTCATCACAGCACCCCAGCCCCTAAGACCCCACTAAATAGCTGCTGAATGAGTGAGTGGATCCAGCAGAGGGCGGGGCCTGGAGTCGGTGCTCGGGCGGGGTCTGAAGGAGGCCACGAGGGCTGGACTCCCAGTGCTTCCAGAGCCCCCCAGGACACAGACTGTGGTCATTAAAACGCACACTCAGAATTTGGGGCAAGTCACTGGTCAGGACATCCCTGCAAGTGTCCATCTTTCTCAAGACACATGACATAATTTCTAATGACACTGCCCTGAGCTATCACCCTCCCTCCTGTCCTTCTAAAAGGGGGCCGGTCACAGGGGTTATGTCACTAGGATGAACTGCTGCTGGGTCCTCCTTCTAATGGCTCCCTCGAGGGGTGTCCTGGCCACTCTCACCTTTCATTTCCCACCTCTGCACTTTTTAAAAGCGGGAGTGCTAGGCTGGCCCAGCTCCTGCTGACATGTGGCCTTTAGGCAGGCCCAGGTACTGCTGGCCGCTGTCCTTCCAGCCCAGGGGATGCCACTGACAATCTATAAGAGCCCACCTCAGGTCAGTTACCCCACGAAACCATCCTGGGGGTCTGCATGTATCAGTGCCGGGAAGCTTACAGCTCTGGGCAGACTCGCCCGCACCTATGTTTCAGCCATGGGCATTTCTGGTCCCATTTTGACCAACTCCATCCCTTGTCTCACCAGGACAACCTAAAACATCCTATTTGTTCTGACAGAGCCACTCCTTTCTCAAGAAGGTCTGAGTTGACGGTTTGCTTCCTCAAACACAGAACTGAGATGATATGACAAGGAAACTTCCACCACGTTCGGATGCAAAAGCCCATCACGGGGTCCTCAGGGTGGCCCAACGTGGGAACTACTGCGGGGCAAAGCAGGGACCAACGCGGTGCCTGCAAACCAGTGTTCCTGTGGGAAGCAGAAGGGAGTGGGGGCAGTGGGGGAGTGTCGGGGGGGTGGGAGGGTCAGGGAGGATCCCATGCCGCTCCATTTTTATCCAAACAAGTCATTTTCAGAGTATAATGACAGCTACGAAGACCGCCTTCCCTTCCCTCGCCACGTGCTCTCATTTCAAATGGGCTTAACAAGGTCCCTCAGAGGAAGGACTTCTCGAATCAGCTGAAACCAGTGGGTAGTAATGAGATGCCAGCAGCAAGTGTCACTTCATGGAAACCCAGGGAGCAGAAACGGATCAGGAAGGGGTGACCATCACTCTGCACCTTCTGTGGGCTGAGCACAGACTGGGGCACATGATGGGTACCACCCTATCTTTTATGTCACTGACATTCCACCAACAGCCCCCCTGAGGTCCTGTCTCCCTTCAAAGATGAGAAATCTGGCCCCGAAATCTGCTTCCTCCACTCTCTTCTCTGTTCCAGCAAAATGTTCCACCAGCCACCCCGCTGTCCTGGCCAGAAGCCTAGAACTTCCTTAGTTCTCCCCTCTCCCTCACCCCAAAACTATAGCCTGAGCCAGGTCAACTCTTCACCCATTTAAAAAAAAAAAAAGGTGAGTTGAATCTTGCAAGTAGGAACCAAACCATCATCATAATAAATACTATTACGAGCAAATGAAAGCTTTATTTGTAATGGAAGGGACAAGTACTTTGCCTTCACTGTTCACCTGGTCCCCACTTCAGCACCAGATCTAAGCCCCCGTTGCCTCTGACCTCCCCACTTTACCTCCGGCCCCTCCAGCCCATGCCCCGACACCCCAACAGCCTTGAAGAGCTTTGAAATCCTCCATCCACCAAGAGCTGAGTGCTCCCTCAGCTCTCTACTACAACCAAATAAACTCCAATGCCCTGCCCTGGCCCTGACGGCCCCCACCTGCTTCCACCCTGTTGTTCATGACCAGGGTGGCCACACTGGTCTTAACCCCTCCAAACCGGGTCCTGCCTCAGGACCTTTGCACATGCAGTTCCCACTGCCTGAAACACTCTTCCCCCAGATCCCCACATGGTGGGTGCCTTTCAGATCTCTGCTCAAATGCCACATCCTCTTAGAGGTCATTCCAACCATACCTCCTCCCAGGCACTCTCTGCCACATTGTCCTATTTTATTGTCCCCATACATTTATCAGCACTGATTGTTTGGAGATACTAGCTGTCTCTCCCACTGGAACACACACTCTGCTAGGACAGGGACGGGGCCTATTATTCCTCACTGGTGCATCTGGCACGGAGAAGGGGCTCAATAAATACTTGTGGAATGGATACACAAAGGAATATATGAATGAACTAATAAGGAGTGGAGTGAATACGCAAGTGCACAAGTGATACTGCAATGGTCTCAGTTTGCTCATCTCTAAGATAAGAGGCAGCAATCCCAACACCCACAGCACGGTGATGAACATGAACCCTGACAGACGTGGGCCCAGGAGATGCTTAACAAACACTTGCAGGTGAAAGCACTTCCACCGGCAATGACAGCAGAAGGAATCTCTTCTCAATCCCTCACTGCATAAAATGCACTTAGAAGCCAGAACCTGTAACGGGGATACTGTGGTTGAAGGTATAGTGGAGATATGTAACAACACGATTCGCTGTATTACCCGGTAGCCATGGCAACCGCAACCTTCAAGTACAGTTCTATCTCGCTTTAACTTCTGACGCAGAAATTTCCAAAGAAAATGTTCAGATTCCTTTCTCTGGTGACATTCTACAGGATAGACATCCTCGTTTGGCTCCCAGAAGAAAAAATGAGAAGTGTCAGATTCCTACAAAATAAACTGTTTTGCAAAGAAAGATGAGTTTCATTTTTTAAAATGTGAACCTAATTCTGAGTAGGAACCAAATCTTCATAATAACAAGTACTATTATAAGCAAAGAAAAGTTTTGCTTGTCACAGAAGAGACTAGTACTTTAACCTTCACTAGGTCACTCAGTCATTCAACACACATTCATTCAACACTGTGTGCCAGGCCCTGTGCTGGACTCTTGAGACACAGCAGTAGATGAAACAGATAAGATCCCTGCCTTCGTGGAGCTTGTGGTCTAATGGGATAGACATCCAGTGGAAGAACATTCCCAGCAAGGAACCCAGCCATGGTTAGTAGACAGCAACGTGGTAGAAGAAAAAGGACCTGCCCATGGGATCATGTGTGACCTGGAGCAAGTCCCTGCACCTCTCTGAGCCCATGATAAAGTGGTGATAAAATACTGTTTGATGAAGGTGCTGCGCGAGCCCAATGAGATAACAGAAGAAGTGCCTTGCTATACAGCAAGCTCTCCGTAACCGGTAATCCCTTCCATCTCACGGAGGAAGAGGGAGCCAGCCCCTGGCTGTCTCTCTCCCAAAAGGGCCCTGGCGAAGTTCTCTGGTGCGAGGTTTTCACAAAGGAAGTCCAATGTTCTCAAGGACCGAGGGAATCAGGAGGACATCAGAGATTTTAACTTTTAAAACAAGTGTGGGGTAAAGACTAGGGCAAGAGGAAACAGGCTTTAGCTAAGCCATTAGCTAACAGGCTTCCCAGCGCCCCAGGAACCCAGTTGCGGCTGGAGTCCCGGGACTGCTTCAGAGGTTGGGAGCCAGTCTGAACTGGGAAAAAATAGAGAGCAGGGCATGCTCTCTGCCACTGTGGGCTTCTCATCAAACTAGCCATGTGTGTGATGAGGCCAGGGCCTCAGATGTCTCGATTGAGACAGCGCTAGTGCTGAGGGGTCCCAGAGCTCATCTAGCCCAGATGCAAACCCTGAGGCCTGAGCACACAGGAAGAGGACACTGGGCCAGACCCCTTATATGGAGCCCCCTGCATCCCCTGGATTCCTAGAGCTGGTGCAAAACCCTGGCAGATGACGTGGCATTTGAGCATCAGGCTGGAGCCCAGGCCTGAGGGCTCAGACTGCGTTTGTGTCGGAGAGCAGGCCACACTATTCTCTGTTTCCAGCTCTATCTGTATCACATGTTGTCTGCTGTCCTTCATGCCTGAACATGTCCCCATCCTCTCGCTCCCACCCCGCCAGTCTCAGCCCATCTGGAAAACCCTATTCAACCTTCCAATGACCCGGCAAGTCTCCAGTAGATTCAACACACCAAAGGCACCAAGACATTTGCACGAAGATGTTCACTGCAGTGTTGTTTATGGTGCAGAAACATGGAAATGACCTACGTGCCCACCTAGACAGGACTGGTACAATATGTTACAGTGCAAGGAAAAACAAAAAGCCATCAGAAAGAATGAGATTGACCTACATTATGAGAAAAAGAAACATCATGGCATAGAACACTATGTAGAGCAAGTCAGATTTGTGTTATAAAAAATACGTGTATGTACATGGGAGAACACAGAGATACAAGCACAGATATGGTATGAAAGGAAACGCAAGCACCCTCACCAGTTTCTGGGGAGGGACCACAGGCTGGAGGTGGCACGGGGACTGATTCTTCTTTAGAATACTGTTTGTACTGTTGGAAATGTTTACTATGACTGTGTATGACTATTCCAATTAAAAAATAAATTACTAATATTTAATATTTGGACAACACCTCTGTTAAATTTCCTCCCCCTAAATCAGTGGTTCTCAGCCTTCCTAATGCTGCGACCCTTTAATATAGCTCCTCATGCTGTGGTGACCCCCATAAAATTACTGTCGTTGCTACTTCATAACCGTCATGTTGCTGCTGTTATGAATCGTCATGTAAATATCTGATATGTGTTTTCCAATGGTCTTAGGTGACCCCTGTGAAAGGGTCGTTCGACCCCCTAAGGGGTCGCGGCCCTCAGGTTGAGAACCGCTGCCCTAAAAGGAGACCTAATCTCCCCTCCTGGGTTTGGAGATATTCCAGGTGTTGTGCCATTGTGTACCCATTCACGTGGGGGTCACCCCTCCTCGGAGGCCAGGAATGTGGGGGCCACATCTCTGCATCCACTCGGAGTGCCTGGCACCTCATGGGCACTCATTAAATGCAAGAGGAACAAAGGACATCATTAACACCCAGTTATCTACTTCCATCTGTAAGAGTTTTGCATTTTTAGCACGTTATTTTATTTAATTTTGAAAATTTTTCAATTATAGTTGAAATTCAATATTATTTTATATTAGTTTCAGGTGTACACCATAGTGGACAAACATTTATGTAATTTGTAAAGTGATCCCCCTGATAAGTCTGGTACCCATCTGACACCATACATGGTTACTACAGTATCACTGACTAAATTCCCTAAGCTGTACTTTACATCCCCGTGACGATTTTATAACTACCAATCTGTTCTTAATCGCTTCAGCTTTCTCACCCAGCCCCCACACCTCCTTCCCTCTGTTAACCATTAGTTTGTTCTCTGTATGTAGGCATTTGTTTTGGTTTGGTTTGGTTTGGTTTGGTTTGTTCTTCAGATTCCATATATAAGTGAGATCACTTGGTATTCGTCTCTGCCTGACTTATTTCACTTAGCATAACACCTTCTAGGTGCATGCATGTTGTCACAAATGAAATGGTAAGATTTCATTCTTTTTATGGCTGAGTAATATTCCATTGTATGTATATATGTGTGTGTGTGTGTGTGTGTGTGTGTGTGTGTATTACATTTTCTTTATCCAGTCATCTGTTGATGGGCACTTAGGTTGCTTCCATATCTCAGCTATTGTAAATAATGCTGCAGTGAACAGAGGGGTGCATACCAAGTTACTATTTATAAGCACCAACTGCTCCATGCTATCCGATTCATACCCAGCATCTCCCTGGATTGAGTCAGCAACCCTCCAGCCTGAATGACCATAATCAATGCTGTTGGTACCTTGCCCAGGTTCCCTCTACTGGCTGGGGCCCCCCTTTGCCAGGTTTTGGGGGGCTGGTTGTGATAGCTCACAGCCTCCTCAGCTCCAACAACAGACCAGTGGAGGAAAAGCTGTCTGGCTGCTCCAAGGTGGGACTGGTTTTGTGGTTTACCCTTGAACTGATCCAGGGATCATCAGTGGTTCAAATGCTCCATCACTAAATCACGTACCCATGAACACCCACCTGAGGCTCTGCTTCTAAGGGACCCAGCCTAAGACCCTAAGACACTGCCTCTCAGGTCAACTGAGGCATCCCGTTCTGTAACCACAGTGACTGAGAATCTACTGAAATCATACCTCTGAGAGTAGGTAGCAGCAGCAGAGGAGTTTGCAAAAGCAACAGACATGTAGCCAAGATTGGGAAACAGGATCCCGGGGTGGGGGGAAAAAAGGCTTACTACACCCATTTTACAGAAAAGATAAACTAAGGCTCAACCTAAAGTCACAGAGAGAGATTTGAACTCTGCTCTCTCAGACCCCAAAGCCTTGACTCTTCACTCTGTGCTGCTGCTTTACTGTTGGGGGTTAACGGGACTGGACAGCTGTAAAACAAGGTGATTTTAGGGGCTGGTGCTGAGCAGAACATTCTCCCAAGTTTCATTTGCCTGGTGAGGGCTGCTCGGCCGGTTCTAAAACAGAGCTGCTAACATGATCAGGAAGAGGCGTCCCTGGAGGGGTACTGTTCCACAGCCAGACAGCACTGGGGCTCGGCATGGCGCCTCGGTTCCACTCAAGGCTAGCCAGCATGAAAAAAATATGGGAAGCAGCTCCGGCCAGGCCTTCGGGATTTTCCTGTCCACCTGTGCAGACCGGAACAACAGGAAAAGTCTGCAGTGGGGCCCGGCAGGCAGGGCAGGGGGCGAGGTCCACGCAGCCCAGCTTCCCTCCTCAATCCTGCTCAGAGACAGACACACCTACGAAGGCCAGGGCAGTACAGGAAGCATGTGCTAGGCACCTGCTGTATGCCTGGCACTGTATTAGGGCCTGAGGAAAGACATGAACAAGATACAGGCTCTCCCCTCCAAAACTGTTATTCATTCATTCATGCAATCAGTTCAACATACACTTATTGAGCACCTACTGTGTGTCGAGCCCTGTTCTAGGAAATGGAGACACAAATAAACAAGAAGTGACCCTAGCTTCAAAAAATGTCACCTTCCATTCACTTATTCATTCATTCACTCATTCATTCATGTTAACATTTAATGCAAGACTTTATGTTAGGAGCTGGAGAGACAGAGATGAACAAGGTAAGAAGTTGTATTTACTTGGTCATTCTTTTCATTCACTCTTTCTTTCATTCAGCTCTATAAACAATTATTAAGCACCTGCTGTGTGCCTGGCCCTCTGCTAAGCACTATGGATACAGATGTGAAGTGAGACACACCTGGTGAAGAGCTGACTTTAGTAACTCCTTCATTTATTCGGCTTAACAGTCACTGACGGAATGAATGAAGCACTGCGTTTGTGACAAGAATATAAATACATGGCACGTTTGCTGCTCTCATTCTCACCCATCCATTCATCTGGTACAATGCCCATTTACTGAGTGCCTACTGTGTGATGTGCATAAGAGAGAATCTCTGCCCTTGAGTAGACAGCCTTGCTTCACCATTTATGGGTTCAGTTCACCAAACCTATAGTAGGCACCTGTTGTTTGTCAGCTGCTGGAGAAGCACATGATCTGGCCCTGGAGGAAGAGAAATACCGGCACGGCCAGGGGTGAGTGATGCCTCTGTTAGGACCACGAGGCCCACCTGATGGTTCCTGAAAACCCTGGAGAGAGGCAGGGAGTTAGAAATGCACAGCGGGGGAGGGGCGATGGGGGTGGAGGACACTCAGCACACGGGGAGAGAGACACTGCTCACCACGGCACCAAAGAGAAGAATTGGTGAGTGACGAGGAGATGAATCAGACATCTAAGTGAGAATTTTCAAGAACTCAAGGAATATTCTTAGAGGAGGAAGGGGGGAAAAATCAGCCCACAGCTTCCGACTATGGCTTGTTCAGCACCAAACTGCCAACAGCCCCAGTGATTCCCCTCAGTTCTTCTAACCGCCTCGGGCCAGATGTTTGTCGGAAAACAACAGGCTTTGAATCCATCATCCCCTGGGGGCGTGGGGAGGATTACAGAGGTTCATCCATGTAAAAACCCCTGGCACATAACAGGTGCTCAATAAATGTCACCTATATCATTTTCCTTTACTTCTAGCTGTGGTGGTTTTCTAACATGGCGGCCCCTTCCTTGACATTCCTGGAGGTGGGACCCATGTCCCCTCCCCTTAAATCTGGAAGGCTGTGACTGCTTCAATTAACAGAGCAGCAGAAATGACGCCATGTGACATCTGAGGCTGCGTCCACCATAAAGGGAGATGCAGCGTCTGCTGACACCACTCGCTCAGGAGCCCTGAGCCACCCTGTTGGCCACATTTAGGTGCTTGGTGAACAGTCCCAGAGAAGCCCGGCCTTGAAGTCATCACAGGCACCAGACAGGTAGGTGAAGAAGCCTCTGGGTGATTCCAGCCGCCGCCCCCCCCCACTCAGGGATCCCAGCTGACACCCCTCACATCACAGAGCAGCTGTCCCACAGAGCCCTGCTCGATCTCCTGACCCACCGAATAGCATGAGCATAACAAAAGTGATTAGTTTATACCCATATGTTTTGGAGCGGCTCCTTGTAACAGCTGATACCTGCCTCCCTGACTCCCTGGCTGCACACCCTGTACGATCTGGGAGGACCCACTAAACTGGAAAGCATGAAACAATTTTATAGACTGTGGAGTCTGTGCCCACAGGAGCCCCCGGCACCATCACTCAGCACACAGGAGAGCTCTGCCACTTTCCTGACCCCTCCCAACTCGGCAGCCCCGGCACCAAGGCCACCTCCCTCCCCGGTCAGCCTGGGAGCCTCTGCAGGCTGCTGGAGCTGACCTGAACTCACATGGCAGGTCGCCCCTTTGTTCCCAGGATGGGACTGAGGTCATCCCTCCCGGAGGAATGAACTGGAGGACAAAGGCGGCTTTCACTGGGCCCAGGCTGCTAGGCAAACACAGGAGGTCAGGGGCAAAGCGGGCAGCAGGCGGCCCTCAGGCACGCCCCCTGGGAAGGGGGCCAACAGGCCAGGTGGGGCCCAGGCAAGCTGGGGCAGCACTGGGGTATGGCAAGGGCCTCCCCTCCCGCTCTGGGCCTTTTCCAATCACACCTAAAACAAGGACGGGGCGGAGTGCAGAGAGGCAATGGGGAAATATTTCATAACTTCAACAGAACGTGAAAGGTTAAAAAAAAAAAGACATCCCCAGGATTAAAGTCAAATGATAAATAAACAAAACTAACACAGTGTGGGCTCCAAGGCAGGACAGCCTGGGGGCCCATGTCAGCTCCACTGCTGACAAGCTCTGTGATCTTCTGCAAGTGACAGAAACCTCTCTCTAAGCCTCAGTTTCACAATCTGTAAAATGGGGCTGATAACAGTATCTCCCTCCCAGGACTGCTGTGAGGATAAAATGAAGTGATATAAAGTGCTCTGCCCTGTGCCTGGCTGCTGTGGGCTGAACTGTTCCCCCAGTTGTCATAGGTTGAACCCTAATCCCAGGACCTCAGTCTGTATTTGGAGAGAGGCCCTTTAAAGAGATCATTTCAGTAACATGAGGCCATTCAGGTGGGCCCTAATCCAACCTGACTGGTGTCCTTGCAGGAGGAAATTTGGGTTCATGCACACAGAGGCAAGGCCATGTGAGGACATAGCGAGAAGGCGGCCCTCCACAAGCCAAGGACAGAGGTCTCGGGAGAAACCAAACCTGAGCACACCTTGATCTTGGACTTCAAGCTTCTAGAACTGTGAGAAAATTTCATTTCTGTTGTTTAAGCCCCTCCATCTGTGGTATTTTGCTGTGGCAGCCCCAGCAAATATATATACTGGCCCATAGGAAGAGGTAAATAAAGATCTCCAATTACCCTATTCATAGATTTGTAACTATAAAATAATTTATTAACATTAATGTGCTTCTGTTTTATTAATGTAAGTTTAGTACAAAATATTAACACAACATGAGACGGAAGGCAAACAAGTGCCCTGCCTACCTCCAAATTTCTACACAAGACATCAGGTTTGCTTTAAAAGAAAGCTAAGAATTTTTCTTAAACTACTAATTTGGAGCAAATTCCTTGACGACTTTCTCTTCCATTCATTACTTCACCCTTGAAGAAATATTTACATTGTGTCCTCCAGGCTCCAAACGCAGACATGCCCTCAACCACCCCACGTCTTCAGACACCTCCAGGCCTCCGCACCTGCTGGTCCCAAATGCTTTTCCCCTCTTGTCTTCCTCAGGCGTTAAGACCCAGCTCAGGGCCCGGCCCAGAGCAGACCCTCAAAACACGTGCACAGCACGCCAACCCTGAGACAAGCCAGTGGCTGCATTTCGAAGATGACGGCGCTGGGCGCAGAGAGGGGCAGTGACTGGCACAAGGTCACACAGCCGGGACTAGGCCGCAGGATCCTGGCTCCCAACTGAGTGGCGCTTTCCTACAAGCCCAGGCGGCCTCATCCATTCTGCCTCAAACATGAAAACCACGTGTTCACTCAGCCTGAAACTCCTTTTCGGCTCTGGAAAATCCCTTTGCCCACCCATGACAAAAGTGGGTGGCAGAACGGGCATCGGTCTGCATCAAGCTTTTAATTCTGCCGTTGCTAATGGTCCGAAGCCAGATTTGCCACCGTAAGAATAGGTGCAGCTTCTCTCCCAGCACAAACATCCTAGGATTTGGCAACAATTAGCAAGAGCCCCTCCATCACTTACACTGAACCCCACACCCCTCCCCGTGTTGGATTTCCCAGCTGCAATATCTGGAGGCCAGGGGCTGGCCTCGCTTGTCCCACAAAGACCAATCTTGGTGGCAATACAGTTTTCATGACTCCTCAGCCTCCATTGGCTTTAGAACTCAGGTGGCAGGAGACCATGAGCTCCAGGGTAAAAAAAAAAAAAAAGCCCTGCCCCAGGAACCGGGTTCTCACACCTGCCCGCCTGTGCACCCTTGGGCAAATCAGGTTTCCTTCAGTGTCCACATCTGTAAAATGGGACGAATCAGAGCGCCTGCATCGCTGGGGAGGGTTACACACGCTCAGGGCAGGGCCTGCTTTAAAGTCGGCCGCTGATCAAGGTGATTTGTTGGGACAGGAGCGCCCTCTAGCGTCTAGACCTGGAACTCACTCTAACATCTTGTACCATGTCCCCCTGCTGGTCTCTAGGAGATGCTGACATAATCTCCGTAAGAGATGGTAAGGTAGGGGAGGGGAGAAGAATGAAGGGAAGGGAAGGGGAGAGGGGGCAAGGGGAGAGAAAGAGGACTGCCTCATTGCCAGATGAGAAAACTAAGGCTCAGAGACATGAAGTCACTTGCTCAAGGTCACACAGAAGAGAAGTCCGGATTTGAACCCAGGTTTCTCTGACCCCAAAGGTCCATGCTTTACTGGTGCTCTAGAACTGGGAGAGTGGGTGGAGAACAAGAACAGAACAAAACAGAAAAACAAACATTAAGGAGGATTCGGTTCACTACTTTGTTATATGAATAGAGCATAGCATAGTAAGCACAGAGAGGGAAAGCAACTGCCTCAGGGTCACACAGCAATTACACCCCAGACTCCTGGCTCCCAGAAGTACTTGGCCCACAGGCCCACCCCTCCAGAGCTTCTACCCTGCATTTATCATTCCTTTTCAGCAGTTACAGGATTGGCGTGTCCCTTCTAACCACTGTAAGTCCTGGCATGTCTGAAAGTCAGCAATGGCTCCTTTGAGGCAAATAGTGAGGGCTGCTAGCCTGAAAGACCTCCATCTAAGAACAGGGTTCACTTCAGCCTGTCAGAATGACGTTCCCAATTGCATAGAAGGGTGGCCAAGGCCCACCGAGGACCAGCAGTGGCCTTCCAGGCCTGGGGAGCCACCAGCATCACAGAATTCTCTTTTCATTTTATGTCAAGGATCCTGCAGACGGACGTGGGCAGTGGTCCTGCTGGAAGAGGCCATAGCAGGTAGACAAAGAGTTGGAAATTGTCACAATGAGGACATGCCTAGGGGAGTTGGCCTTGGTCCCACTGAATTCTCATAAACCCTATGGTGGATGTCAGCGGGGCCTGCCTAGGCTTAAAAGGCTCTGATAGTCTCTTCCTGGGGGCTCAGAAATGCTGGGAAATACCTAAGGGGGTAAAGAATGTCACAATATGGGCTTGGTGTTTTAATCCTCCTGAGAGGTCCTTTAGCATTCCCACCCAAGCATCTCAACCACCGTTAGATACGTGCAGAGCAGTAATTACCTTCCTGTTGTATGGACAGGGAAACTGAGGCTGGTAAGGGGTGTCACATGGACATTTCAATCTCGACAAGTCCAAAGCCAAATCCAGATAGCCCCCAAGACCCTCTCCCCCTGCAGTTTTCCTAACGGAAGTCAACCCATCAGGCCCAGAACCCGCCGTGTCTTCATGACTTTTCTCTTTCTCACCCACCCCACATCCAATCCATCAACCTTCAAAATAGATCCGGAATCTGCCCACCTCTCGCCGCCACCTCTGCTGCCCCTGGTCTGAGCCACTGCCATCTCCCACCTGGACCACAGCAGTGGTTCCTCACTGCTCTCCCTGATTCAGCCTTTGTCCTGGTGTAGTTTGTTCCCTGCGTGGCAACCAGAGGGATTCATTCAAAGCTCAAGTCAGATGGTGCCACTCCTACTCTACGGAATACCCCTCTGTGGCCCTGCTGAATTCAGAGCACAAAGCAAAGTCCTTCGAGGGGCCTCAGGCCCCGAATGGCTGTACTGCCGACTCCCCTCCGCTCACTCGTTCAGCCGCAGCCACCTTGGCCCCCTCCTAGTCCTGCAGAAGTGCCTGTGCACATTCGGACCTCAGGGCCTTTGCACTGGCCACCTCCTCCTTCCCCAGGCTCCCCGGGCCTATGCCTCCCCGCTCCCAAAATCTCCGTTCAGATGTCACCTTCTCAGGGAGGCCCCCCAGCCCAGCCCATCCCAGCCCTCTTCAGCCTGCCTTCCTTCCCTCCTGCCTTCCTTCCTTCCTTCCTTCCTCCCTCCCTCCCTTACTTTCACAGCACCCTCCCACCTCCTGACACACCGTAAAATGCTCTTATATATCATGCCCACTGTTGACTGCCTGAACCCCCACCAGCAAGCACACTAGTCCCTGAGGCAAGAATCTTGGACCCTCTTGTTCACTGATGTGTCCCAAGCGCTCAGAACAGAGCCTGGCACAAGTGTTTAACTGAACTGAACTGAGGGGCCACAGCAGGTCTACACTGGCATCAGGTGCTAACACTTATGCAGGGCCTACTATGTGCTGCCTCTGTTTGCATTGCTTTGGAGTCCGCAGGATGTCCCACGAAGGAGATGCTATCTTTACTCCCATTCCAGAGATGGCAAAACTGACTTTTGAGAGGTTAAGAGATCTGCCAAGGCCCAGTGTTCCCTCACTATGCGGCTCGGTGGGGATTAGAAGCCAGCAGAACCAGACTCCAAGACCCTGTTCTCCACTCTGCAACCGGGTTTTAAAAGGTACCCATGGCTTGAGTCAGAAGCGAACATCTCGTGATGCAAACTGTCTTGTGGCCCAAACCTCAGGCCGAACCAAACAAAACAGAAATAGCCCGTTCTTCTAGCCACAGACACTGCAAAGCCAAACCAGACCCTCAGCACGAACAGAAGTGCTAGCATGTGAGAATCAGGCACTAGAAAGAACATCAACAATATTAGAGCAGTGGCAGCACCCTAAAGCTCGCAGCCACTTAATCCCACACCTTTGACACACTGGGCCGGTGCTGCTGTCCATCGGCCCACGTCTGCTGAGCACCTACTACGTGGCAGGGGCTGAGCACTCGGCGGTGAACAGGACAGACAACCTCCCACCTGGGAGAAGCTGTGGGCTGTAACCAGGCACAACAGCCTCGGCACCAGACTGCCCGAGCCCGAGTCCCAGCTCCACCCCTTAGCAGCTGCTCGGTATCAGGTCAGTATGCAACCTCAGAGCTTCAGTTGTGTCACCTGCAAAATAATAATAATACCCCCCTGGGGTTGTTGTGAGGATTAACCATGCAGAAGTGCGTGGAGGGAAAGGGAACCTACACGCTGCTGCCTCCTGACTAGCGTGGTCATTCCTGGACACGATGACAGGCTGAGTGATGGCTGAAGCTAAGTAAACAAGTAGCAAGACAGCCTGAGGGACAGAATAGCCGCTCTAACCATATTTAGACATTTGGACACATTTTTTTTCCATCAAAAAAAAATCTAGTCATGGAATCGAGCATGAGATGAAGCACACCAACCCCAGTGGAAAACAGAGTGGTTTTCCCATCAGCCCGCGGAGACGGAGCCAGCGAGCACAGACCTGGCAGAGAAGCATCTGAAAGGGAGCAGGCGAGGGACACGCAGCCAGTAGCACGGGGTCCATCCCTGGCCTCGGTCTCCACTGCACACGGTGTTTTCCTGAGAAGCTGTCAGAAGTGACCCGCTGGCAACCTCTGTAGCTGTAGGTGACATGGGGTGGAGGGAGGTGGCCAGCCACAAGTTAGTCTCCCGCGCTCACCAGAAAGTCAGCGCAGGGGGAGGCTCTGCCATTATATCAGAGCCCTCGCCACCTCCCATAAAAGAATAGCGAGATACCGAGCGGCCACTCCACGTCCAGCCCCACGTTGAGGATGCCACTGCCCCTCGTCTAAGCTAGTCCTCAGCACAGTCCTGAGGAGGGCTGGCCACCCCCACATACAGATGAAAACTGAGGTTCAGAGCAGTGATGGGTCTCGCTTTTGACGGAGCTGGGATTCCAGGCCAGGGCTCTCTCCCTCCAGAGCCCGGCTCGGCCCAGGCAGCATCCTCCCACCATCCTCCACCGTGCAAAGCCTGATGAGAATAAAAAGTTCTCCTGTAGGCTGGCGCGTCGCCTTAGTTTCCTCATCTGAGGGACCAGAACATCAGACTCAGTGAAGCAGTTAAAAGGACACACAGAAAGACCCATGCTCAAACACAGGTTCTGGCACCTCCAGGCGGGAGGGCCTTAGATGAGCTGCTTAACCTCTCTGGGCCTCAGGTTCCCTAACTGCAAAACGGGGACAGTCGTGAGATCTACCCAGAGGGTGCTCATGGGGATCTGATGAGACACCCACGAAAGGCACTTAGCACAGGCCCAGGATTTTCTACGAGCTCAGTGGGAACCACTGGTGATGGTGGCCATGATTATTATTGCTACTACTATTCCTGTAATTGACAACCACAAGCAAACAGCTTGATGCCAAAGTCCCAACAAGGCCACCGGCCTTGGGACCATCTGGCTAGGTTATCTCAGCAACAAAGGAGATTAAGTAACTCAAAACAGCCATGGCAGTGGTCATGGCCATCAGCTACAATTACTAATGATTTCAAAAAGAAACTTAATCTGCCTCCCTCACTTCCCAGATGATCCCGGGCCAGTGACGGGGCCTGACAGCAGGGACAGGCAGTTTCTCCCCACAGAACAGAACTGCAGCTACACGATGGCCTCGGGCAGCCAACAGGAAGCCACCAACATCCCGCCAACAAATGACAACTTCGCAGAAACCTGCTATCGCCCACACTTGACCCACTTCTGAGAAGTGGACTTGAAAAATATGGCAAAAGGTGAATCAAGATTTAAGGCTGAGAAGGATCATCATTAAGTTGTGCATACAGTGTCCAACTACAGGAGAACAGCTAATAAACCAAGGCTGGTGACAAGTGGGAACATTAAGTGGCCTTTGACCATCGCGTTTACAAAGCGTTCTTAGATAACGTGGGCAAATGGCCGTGTCATCCGTGGACATACACACCCAGCATTGTTCACTCACTCGCAAGCAGTTAGCGAGGCCCTGCAACAGGATGGAACTTAGAGAGCCAAGACACACCTGGGATCCCGGATTGGATGCTGGAACAGAAAAAGGACATCGGTGGAAATCTGAATCCAGCAGCATTTCTCAATCCTGCTGCTAATGACATTTTGGGCAAGATCGTGTTCGGTGGTGGTGTTTGGGGGTGCAGGGGCTGTCCCATGCACTGCAGGATGTTTAGGAGCATCCTTGGCCTCTACCCACTAGATAGATGCCAGTCGGATAACGCGCCCCAGTTGTGAACAAATAATGTCACCAGATGTTGCCAAGTGTCCCTGAAGGTCACCCCCCGATGAGGACCACTGGAATAAAGTCTAGAGTTCAATTAATAGTACGGCACCAACGATAATATCGTGGTTACAACAAGATGCTAGCTAATATGAGCGGAAGCTGGGCGAAGGGTATAAAGAAACTCCCTCTACTGCCTCTACAACTTTTCTATAAATCTAAAGTATTCAAAAAAATGTATTTAAACAATTAGGGCAATGGGACAAAGAATACTTCACACAAGGGTCAGGGAAGACCTCAGTGAAGAGGTGACACTGAGCAGAAACCTGGGAGCAGTGAGGAGGGATTGAAGGAATGACAGGTGAATGCACGTTCCCCACTACACAAAGTGACAGCCGGGATGGGGAGAGCCACCCCGCCTCGCCCTGGCCTGGACCTGTGCGATAGTCCGTGGTTAGCTGCTCACCCTCAATCGGAGGGTGGCTTCCCGGGAAAGGGGATGAGCTAACATCTATCTGCTGGGGAGCAGCTTGCAGGTTTCGTGGGAATGGTCCCGACCCACAAAGGAGGAAGGCGGCACGTCCTCACTTTGCAGATAAAGAAGCTGAGGCCCGGGCGGGGGAAGGGGCCCGCCCAAGGCCACCTGGCTTCACTACCATCCGGAGCCTGTGGAGGCTCCGCATTCCCGAGCTTCCTCGGGCGCTCAACAGGCACGAGTTCGCAGCTCCACATTCAAAACGTGGGGCTAATCCCGTTCCTGTGTGCCGGGCTATCTTCAGTGACGTGAAGGCAAATTCCAGGTAAGTTGCAAAACCCGCGGGGAGCCCTCGTGCTCCTCCGTGCTCCAGGACCCGGCCACCCGCAGGAGGCAGGGGACCACGTGGAAATCTTTCCTGGCTTCACACCTTGGAAACTGCCCCACCCCACATCCTCATGGTTCAGATGAGGAGACGGAGGCCCAGAGAAGCAAAGGCGTGCCCAAGGTCATATAGAGAGTTGGGGCGAGCCAGGTGAGAGGCTGTGTCTCCGAGCACCCTCAAAGCTGCCTCTGGGGGGCGGAGAGCGTCCTCTGCACACCTGCCTCCCGCCGGCCGGGCTGCGAGTACGCTGGCGCCTGGGACCCACCATCAGCACCTTTCTCACACCCACCCCGGCCCTTTGCACGTGCTGTTCTGTCCTCCCGGCCTACCACAGCGTCACCTGCCGGTCCCACATATCCTGCCATGTTCTCTTCCTGGACGCCCCCGGACCCCAGATGAGACCATGTCCCTAGAGCTGTCTGTGCATGAGCAGCACACACGGGCTGTTTGTTCCAATTCCTTCTGCAGGGCCCGTGTCGACACCCGACAGGAAACTCCGCGAAGGCCGGGAACCCCGTCTGCCTTGCTCACTGCTGTATTCCGAGTGTCTCACCCCAGCTGCCAACCGCTGCTCGTGCGTGTGTGCTGAATGAGCAGTGATGGCAGCCCCAGCCCCACACTGAGCTCCGAGCTCCTGCGGATGACAGACTGCATGCCAGTCATCTCCCCACCTCTGTGTGTGTGTTGTTGTCCACCACCACCAAGCCCCTCTCCAACCCCAGCCGGGGGTCCTACAGTTCAACTCAATTCCGACACTATCTACCTGGAGACAGTGTCAGATCCCATAGGGTAAGGGCTCAGTCCTACAAGACTGCCACACACACACACACACACACACACACACACACACTCCAGACACCAGTGACAAGTCCAGGTTGTCCCCGGTGCTTCTGATGGACTGGTTATGAATCAGAGGTTCCCATGACCCTCTGCTGAGGTTTGATTCATTTGCTAGAGCAGCTCTCGGAACTCAGAGCAACATTTTACTTATTAGATCACTGATTTATAATAAAAGGATGTGACTCAGGAAGAGCCAGATGGAAGAGACGCACAGGGCAAGGTGTGTGGGAAGAGTGAGGAGCTTCTGCGCTCTCTGAGCGCACACCTCTCCCTGGATCCATGTGTTCACCAACTCCGAAGCTCCCTGAACCCCAACCTTTTGGGCTTTTAAGAAGGCTCCATTACATAGGCACGACTGACTGACTCACTGGGCATTGACTGATGGCCAATCATTGGCGACTGATTTAACCTCCAACCCTCCTCCCTTACCTGGAGGTCAGCAGGGTGGAACTTAAGTTCTGACTCGCTAATCATGTGGTTGGTTTCCCTGGCAACCGGCTCCCATCCTTAGTGCTTCAACTCAGGTATAGTTGAAAGGGGTTTGTCATGACTATCAAGACATCTTTATTGCTCTTATCACTTAGGAAATCCCAAGGGTTTAAGTGGCTCCCAGGGTTTTCAGGCAAAGACCAAATACATATTTCTTATCACAAATCACAATATCACAGCCTCCCTAACACCAGCCCAGAGCTAGGCACCTCCAGGTCACCGGGACCCTGCAGACGGCAGAATTCAACACCGCAGATGACCATGGGCAACATATTTTATCCCTCATGCTTGCTGGGACTTTCTAAGTTTTCTACCATGTCCCTATGTTGTTTTTGTAATAAAAAACAAAACTAAGGTTAAGTCAATAAATATCCCCTTTTATTGGTATAATATGGTATAATATCGACATTTGAACGTTGTCCTATCAGGTGTAATAGGACAACGTTCAAATGTCAGTAATCAAAGCACGTGGACCAGGAGGGGCTTTCTGTTTCTCAACTGCTCCAGGGGGTTTGGGAGGCAGGGCCAACCCTGGGGGAGAGGTGGCTAAAGGACAAGTTTCCTAAACTTGTATTTTTAGGAGCTCCGGAAAATTCCCTGGGTAAGAAGGCATCTGAAGTATTTGCAAACACTCAGCAGGGGGAAAAATGATGTTTTCCAAGTCTTTCCCTTTCGGGCTTCTCAACTCAGCAGCTAACGTTCTGGAAAACTTTGAGACCCCCCCGAGACGATGATTCCCCGCTAAGCCCCTCTGTTCACAGAGCCCTGATGCGTGTCGCATAACCCACCATCACCTACTGCCCACCCCCCATCGTTTTAAGGACAGGAAACAGAGACCCAGAGAGGGGAAGTGACATGCCCAAAGACACACACACAGCAGGTCAGCCTCAGAGTCTAATCAAGATTAGAAAAGCACGTTTACCCCCAAAAGTACTTCCATGGGGGACGGCGGGGGCGGGGGGGGGGGCGTTCCCTGGCTTTGGCATTTTGCCAGAAAAAGTTCCAGGTTTTCTTCTCTCTTAGGTAGCGGAGAGAACACAGACAGGGGTTTCAACTTTATACTTTTGCTTAGTAAGTTCATTGAAAGAAAAAGGAAGTCTATTCTTTTCATCTCAGAAAAGACGGCATTTTCACATGCACACAAAGGCGAGAGGGATATAATTTCAGAATGAAGACTAGCCCTTTAAATCAAAGAAATGTCGCTCTCTGGAAGGCTCACTAAGGCTGCCCTTGTTTCTCTTGTTCTTCCGAGGCCACTTGTGACCACTCGTGGACCACGGGTCCCCGCTGGAGTCGGGACTCCCCGCCCTTCTACGAGCCCCCAGCCCTTTCCCCAGCACGCCCTCCTCCTTGAGAGGAGCACCACTCCGCGGCGAAAACAGAGACGCTGCTAGCCAGCACAGCCAAAAGGCACACTTGGCACCCGAGGCGGGAGGAGGAGGAAGAGAGCCCCAGCCGGCCGGCCGCACTCACCCAGAGGTACCGTAGGAACTTCAGCAGGCCGGGGCAGTAATAGTACTCCATCTCTGCTGCCCGGGTTATGCCGCAAGCATCGTGCCAGCTCCCGGTTTTCCTCTGGAGGGGGCGGCTCTTCCCGCTGAGCTTGTCAGAGTGGAGTCAAGTTCAAGGCGGCATGAATCATTCAGAGGCCGGCTGGCAGCCAGAGGACCAGCCGATGCCCCGCTAATGGCCAAGGCTGCCTCTGGGGCAGGGAAGCTACTGCTCAGATCCCGAGAGCCCCTCCTGGAGCATCTCTGGTGGCTCGTCCAGCGGGGCGGGGCGGGGGCGGCTCCTCCCAAAGCCAGTGGAGGTGTCAGGACCCTCGGCCCTCCCCGTGGGGGGCGGGGGGGCGGTGCTCTGGGCACAGGGCGGTTATCAGCCGTGTGGCAGGAAGAGGGAAGACGTGTGTGTGTGTGTGTGTGTGTGTGTGTGTGTGAGTGTGTGTGTGCGCGTGTGTGTGCGTGTGTGCGCGTGCGTGTGCGTGTGTGCATGCGTGTGTGCGTGCGTGTGCGTGTGTGTGCGTGCGTGTGCGTGTGTGTGCGTGCGTGTGTGTGTGTGTGCGCGTGTGTGTGTGCTCGTGCACGCACACCTCTGTGTGTGCCAGTAGTTGTATGTCAATGTGTTTTATGTTTTTGTGTGTGAACGTGTGTACTAGCATGTGAGTGTGTGCAAGTGTGGTACGAGGGAGTGAATGCGGCCATGGTTCCTTTCTAAAACCTCACCCAGAGGGGGAGGCCCCCGACTCCTGACCCAGAAAGGAAATGAATCAACTCGGGATCTCTTTGCTTCACACCATCCCTCCCGACCTCAGTCAAGTTCCTTCTGACTCGGCTGAGCTTCTGAGTGACCCTGCGGGGAGGGCCTGGTTGTCCCCATTTCACAGAGTCTCAGAGAAAACCGAGGCCCAGAGAGGACGGGGGACTTGGTCAAAGCCACAGAGCAAGTGGGAAACTGAGCCAAGGCTGGAATGCAGAAGCCGACCACGAGTCCTGGAGTCTGGCCACTCCTGCGGGGGAGGGGTGCTGAGGGAGAGACCAGCTCCCAGAGCCCCCGGTTGTCAGCTGCACGACGTGGGGGTGGGGAACAGCCATTTGTGGAGACTAAGAATGCAAACCATGGAACACCTAAGGCCGACCCGACGCCATCTCTCTTGGACGTCTCCTTCACAAGAATGTCAACTTGGCAAGTCACGTGGCCCCCGTGAGCCCCCGTGACCCTCCGGTACCAGGGGTGGCGTGCCGCCGTGGTTCAAGTATCTGCAGCTGGACAAAGCATACTGCACGTGGCTCAGTCCCCACGGCGCTGCCATCAGGGGCTGTTCTCATGTCCACGGCCCCAGAGGAGGGAGATGGAGCTCAGAGGCAGAGGGCTGAGTGGCTCCTGAGTGGGGGAAATCCCCAGAGCCCCCCATCAAGACCAGCCCCCCATCAGCCCCAGGCAGAACCCGAGGCGGCAGGCACGCCAAGGCAGGGCCGGGCCCTCCCTTCGGAGGGGGAGGAGAGGGAGGGGTGCAGACACTTGGCAGGGGTGCCAGCACCGCACACTCGGCCGGCGGAGCAGCTGACAGGAAGCTCGCTGGAACACCAGGGCTGAGAGCTGACCCAGCGGCGGAGGAAACCACGGGCGGACTTACTTCAAAGCGCTCAGAGCCGGCCTGCGGCTGCCCCCTCGGTTCTCAGTGCCACATCCGGCAGGCCACGGGGCCGGGCCCTCACTGCCTGGCTGACTAGAGGTCCCGCGGAAGGTCCCCCTGCTCGCCGCCCGGCCCACTTACCGTGGGAAGACCAGGCCCTACCTGCTGACTGACTGGCTGATGGTACAGCCGGTCAGCAGGGTCCCACTCGCTGGCTCAAGGGCCAAACCCCGCTGGCTGGCCGGGTAGCTGAGTGAGTGTGTTTGGGGGGGCGGTGGCTAACCAACAGTAAAGTCTGCCAACTGAGAGGCTAACAGAACAGCGGCACAGGTACTGACCACTGCCCCCCGCCACGGTGTGCACAGCTGAGGACCAACTACCCCATCTCCCAGGGGTCTGCCAGGAGGGAAATGGGCTGGGAGTGGCAGCGAGGAGGAGGGGAGGCGGTGGGGACCGGAGGAGAGGGGAGCACAGTCACTGAGAGTGAAACCCAGCTGGTGCAAAAGGGCCACAATGGAGAGAGACACGCGCAGGAAAAGGGATGAACTCAAAGGAAGCTGGAGGAAGCAAGGGGACAGATGGCCCGAGAAGCAGTAGGGGACAAGGAGAACAGAGCACAGTTGGGGAAGGAGCTGCAGAGCAGGGATCGGGGGTTGGGGGTTGGGGGGTGGAGACAAAGAGACAGCCTGGCGAGGTGGAGACAGCCAAACCAAGATGTGCCAGTGGGGGTGGGCAGGAGGCATGATGGAGACGCCCCCAAAATTCTTACTCTCCCAGCCTGGAGATGGTCCAAGTCACTGGACATGCCTCCAGGAGCAGTGCCCGCCCCCCCCTGGCACACCCTCTACCCCAGGCCGGAAATAACCCCTACACAGTCTGGGTTATCTCAACCTGGAGAGCCCAGCCAGGCCTACCCTGCCCCCATGGGACCCTTCTCCACCTGGGCAGGAGAACCACCTGCATGCATAAATGTGACAAAGGCACCCCCAACACACACACACACATTGGAAGCCTTCCTGGCTCCCCATCACTCTTGGGAGAAAATCCAAACTGCTCCCTCCCAGCTCAGCCCCCTGCCCACCTTTTACCACTTGACCCCCCACCAGCTTCCCCACCCCCCACCAGTCATGCAACCTCAGGACCTTTGCTCATGCTGTTACCTGAATGGTGGCCCCCAGAAAGGCCTGTCTACCCAGAGCCTGTAAATGTGACCTTATTCGGGAAAAGGTCTTAGCAGATAACAACTAAGTTAAGGATCTTGAAATGAGAGCATCCTGGATTACCCAGGTGGGCCCTAAATCCAGTAAATGTCCTAAATAAGAGACAGAAGGGAATGTTCACACGGAAAGAAGGCCACATGAGGACTGTGGCAGGGACTGAGCAATGTGGCCACAAGCCAAAGAACAGAGGCTGGAAGAGGTGGGAAGCTTCCTCCCCTAGAATCTCCCCAGGGAGCACGGCCCTGCCGGCACCTTGATTTCAGACTTCTGGCCTCCAGAACTGTCAGGGACTCAGCTCTATTGTTTTAAGTGTGTCGCAGTGCCTTGCAGCAGCCCAGAAAACAGACCGGGCCCCTTCCTCTTTACCTGTTCCTGTGAGGTCTCCAGCTTCAGGTCTAACCAGCCCGCCTCCTCCCGCAGCTCCAGCCCAGGCTAAAGGGGGTCCCCCACCACAGGGGCCCACCGCACCCCTTCTGGGGGAACGTTCGTCTCTTTGTAATTCCTCCTTCAATACCCCTCCCTGTCAGTCTGGCTTGGCCAGTCCTAATCCTAACACACCACCTGCCCACAATTCTCATCCAAGCCATTCATTCATTCCTGTCTATAAAAAAGAAGGGACCTTGTTAAACTGACATCCGCAGTCAGGAGGGCAGGTGGAACAGCAGCCTCCCGGGCAGGACTTTGTTTGGGTGTTGCTTTTGTTCGTTCTGTTTTGTTCGGAGGTGGGCGGGGAAGGTAGGCACGCCTTTGTTTTTGTTAAAGCATCAGAAGCACTACGTGTCGCCAGGCAGATTTCTGGCGTCCCTAGACAGCCGATGGCCTGGCCCGCAGGCCCACATTCCTGTGTGGGGACAGGGGCAGGAATGGCACCGGCCGCCTGGGGACTGGATCGGCCACATTCTTCCCGCTGCCCGCAGCCCGCGCCCAGAGCCTGTGCCGGCCCTGACAGGCATCTGAATTTCTGACGCCCTGGGAACCCAGGCAGCCCACTCACTTGTGGCATGCTCCCTGGGTGGGCACCGACAGTGTCCACCCAGGCCCTGTGCCAGGAGCTGGGCAGAGATGGCACTGACATGGTCACCACCCGAGAACGCTGGGGAGCCCGCGTGACCCCCAGGCCTACCGTCCATCAGACGGCACCAGGCTTCTCGGCTGGGCCCTCAATGCCCTCTGCCATGGGGCATCCAGGTACTGTCCCAGCCACACCCACCCCTCGGCCACGCGTGGACCCGCAGCCTCCCATCAGACAGGGCCCTTTCCAACTGAGGAGCTCAACCATCTTCCAGGCCCAGCACGTCCCCAGGAAGCCCTCTGAACAAGCAGGAGTCACTGGGCCCCTTTCTGGGTGTATGAGGGTGCTTGGTGTGGTAAGAGCCTGTCTTCTCCACAGGGCTGGGGGCTCCCCGCAGGCAGGGCCTGGGTCACCTCAGAGGTCACAGGGCTGGGCACGCAGCCCAATACCGACTCGGTGCTCTCTAACCGGTTCCTGAAGGGCAGAGAGTTCCCGGTTCTCCCTGCTGACGAGGAAACCACATTTGGATCTGTCCGTCTGTAACCCACCGAGGGCAGACCTCCTGTGTGCATAGCACAGCAGCGCCAACCTGAAAAGGGGCCCACAGATGCCATTCCCATGCCCCTGTCCCCCAGCAGTTGACAATCCCCCTGAAGACTCAGGGCACAGACAGAGGAGAAAGTTGTCCAAGGGGGAAACTGAGACCTAGGGAGAGGATGGCATGTCCCGTGGAGACAGCCCAGGGTACTAGGAAGGATGTGGATGATGAAGGCAGACTGCCTGGGTTCAAATCCTCATCCCAGCACTAGCTAGCTGTGTGATATTGGGCTGGCTGTTTAACCTCTCTGTGCTCCAGTCCCCTGAAGGAAATCAGGGGCGATGACGGTGCCTGCCCCACAGCATCAGCAGGTGGGGAAATGAGGCAATACGTGTCATGTGCGCAGAGGCCAGGGCTTGGTAAGCACTCCAAACATCTGGGCATGACTGCCTGGTGCCATATCAGTTCAGCCACCCCAGCTGGCAGGCCAACAAGGAGGGGCCCAAGCCGGGGTCAGCCCACCAGGACTAGGGGTTATCTACCCCAGACAAGGCACCGCTGAGCTTATCCCACAAGGGCAGAGCCCACCCGCAGGGTGTTACCAACAGCAGAACTTTTGAAATCACTTAACACACACAACTTCAACAAAAAAATAAAAGAGAGAGAAAGAAAAGAAGAACATTTGTCATCTCCTCCTGCCCAGCCTGACACAGCAGCTGCCCTCCAGGCCCCGGTTGGTTCTCTCAACCACGTGGAGGGGCCGAGAGGATAGAAGGGGTCAGGGGAATGACCCAAGGACAAGAAGTGACCCAACCCAGAAGACCGAAGCACTGCCACATGCTACAACGAGGCTGGAGGCCGCACCAAAAATACCATGCTCAGGGACAGAAGCCAGGCGTGACGACCACGTGCTGTACGCTTGCAGGGACGGGAAATGTCCCGAAAAGGCAAAACCATGAGGTGAGTAGATCAGAGGTGGCCAGGGGCTGGGGGCAGGGGTGTGAGGAATGGCTGCTCCTAGGCACAGGGCCTCTTGCTGGGGTGATGAAAAGGTTCTGGAATTAGGCAGTGGTGGTGGTTGTGCAACTTTTGTCAATGCACGAAAAAGCAATTACATGGCACACTTAAAATGAGGAATTCTATAGGATGCGAGTTATAGATCTATCAGCTTTTGGAGAAGGAGTAGGGGAGACACCGGTGATGACACATGGGGGCAGGTGGCCAGGGCTGCCAAGGAACGTCCGTCCCCACCTCAGCCCAGCACCTCCCATGTCAGGCCTGTAAAAGGGAAACTGACAAGGGACCTGATGAGTAACGGACACGTGTGCTGAGTGACTCGTGTGCCCAATCAGTGGCATAGATTTTTAAAAAAGGGGGGGGGGGTCATGGAAAACGTGGCCTTTTCCACATTTTAGAAGGAAGGCCCGAATGCAGAAAGGGTTAAAAATCAGTAACAAAACGAAATGTTGAACATGGGCCCCCTCCATCCTGTCCCCTGGTGGCCACTTTGGAACCCTGCACAAGGAACCGCGTCCCTGCTTTAATGCAGACGGATGGGGGAGGGGAGAGACTGCAGCTAAAGGCAGCTGAACAGTCCCGGGGGGACGCGCAGGTCATTTCAGATGTCCCCCGAGTGCGCAGCATTCTTCTTCCAAAAGGATCCTGCCTGTGGCACCTGCCCACTCTAGGAGCCCAGGCCAAGTCATTTCACTTCCCTAAGCCTCAGTTTCCCAATTTGTTGTGGCAAAGATTGGTGATATCATGTGTGAAACAAGACCACCCATGTGTTAGTTGAAGGCGACTTGGTGTGGCTAAATTTAAAAAAAAAAATTTTTTTTTTTGCCTCAACATATAGATGGTGAGATTTCACATTGAGATGAAGATTCTGAGTTTTGCTTGGAACCTGGGATGGTCCAGCCCACTGTGGGCAGGGCCCGGCTGGGAAGCAACAGCACCGCCCCGTCCTCATCCCTGCCTGGCCCGGCTTCTGCAGAATCTCAAAGCAAAGCGCCTGCACATCTGGGTCCAGAAGCCCTGAGGTGACCTGGGGGCACAGGTCTGGGGCCAGGCATTAAGGAACCACCCAATCAGGGCATTTCTGAGGCGGATGGAGTAAAACTTGGGCCTCGGAACTCTGGTTCCCTCCCTGGCTAAATTCTCCATTTTTCTCCAAACCCTCCTTGTTCAGTGACAAGGGGCCACGCTGAGAGCATGGGGGTCCCCTCCCAGGAACTATGTGTCAGAGACAAGTCACTGTTGCTACACAAGCTATCCAGTTTTGTGGCCTTTCTGAGGCTGAGCCCTGTGCCACGTGGCCATTCCTGCCTCTTTCAACTTGGCCAACTCCTATTCACCCATCAAGACCCAGCTCCAGAGGCAACTCGAGCCCTCTGGCTCCCCCACAAACAAGTAAAGGGAGATTGTTCACTCCCTCCTTCATCAGGTTAGTTAGTTGTGCACATGCCTGTGTGCCCTCCTCCCTCATTCATTCAATAAACATTGATTGAGCATCAACTCCATACTGACAACACCAAGGTAAACAAGGCAGTCAAGAACCCTGCAATCCTGCAATTCTCGTTTGGGGCAGGGAGACAAGACTCAGAAAACAAAAAATAAGTGCTGATAGAGGTGAGCATTGCGAAGAAAAATTAAGCCAATACAACAGGATGATAAAAATGATGGGCATGTTCACGAGATCCAGAACATGGGAAGAAGAATCAAGGGCCATCCACCTATCAACCGATGGAATGACCAAAACATGGTGTGTTCCCACGAGAGAATCTCATGCAGCCACAAAAGGAAGGAAGTACTGACACAAGCTACAGGGTGGGGGGCCTTGGAAACACCGGACTAGCTGAAAGAAGCCGGACACAAAAGGATGGACATGCATTTGTCCAAGGCACCGAGACCGGACACGTGTATGGAGACAGGACGTGGAACAGCTCGCCGAGGGCCAGGCGGAGGCAGGACTGGAGCGGGGCAGCCACTGGGAACGGCTTCCCTCTGGGATGAGGAAAACATTCTCCAGGTGACTGTGGTGGTGGTCACGCAACTCCACACACGCACGGAAAGCCACTGGCCGGCACTCTCAAGTGCACGGATTACGTCGTCTGTGAATCACATCTCGGTAAAGCTGTTATATTCTACAGCGTGAGTCAAGCGTAAGAAAACTGTGAGCTAAACCGAAGTCCAGGCGGCTTGTGGGCATGAGAAGCTGTCCAGGTGGTGCGAGAATGACCGGCGTCTGGGAAACATCGAATTCATGCATTAGAGCCTCAAAGCGTTGTTCCACGTGGGTTCAGATCCCAGGTCTACCACCTCCTGGCTGAGTGACATGGGCAAGTGACTTCACTCCCTGGGCCACAGCTTTGCCGTCTGGGAAATGGGAATGAGAAAAGCCTCTGCCAGTAGGGTCTCCGTGAGAATGAACCCAGTGCAGTGCCAGGCACACCCTAGGGGGGCCGATAGATGGTAGCGTTATTGAGGAGGGGACCAGGGATTGAATGCTCAGGAACACTTAGCTTATTTGGGGGTTAATGAAAATCTTCTAAAATGGACTGTGCGTACACTAAAAGCCATTGAATCGTACACTTAAAAAACTGATAGGGTGCAAAACTAAACGTACTCTAACCACACGACCCAGAAGTCCTGTTCGTTGGTCTTTACCCACAGGTGCTGAGAACGGAGGTCACACAAGAACCTGCACACAGATGCTTATGCAGCGTCACTCTTAATCACCAAAGCCCAGAAGAAACCCAGATGTCCTTCAGGAGGTGAGTGGATCGATAAACTGAGGCCCAGCCAGCCAAAGGAATATTATCCAGCACTAAAAAGAAATGAGCTATCAAGCCATAGAAAGACACGGCGGAACCTTGAATGCATGCTATGACGTGGAAAGGCTACAGGCTGTGTGACTCCAAACGCATGACATTCTGAAAAGGCAAAACTACGGGGACAGTAAACGGACCGGCACTGGCAAGGGGTTCGGGGTGGGATGAACAGCCACCCCATTCTGACTCCTAGCAGCTGAAAGCAAATATGTTTGTTAATAATTTTACTTTCTACAAAAAGAAAAATAATGACTCAAATCAAGACGACCACAGTACGGGCATCATTCTCTTGCACTGGCATTTCCACACACTTTCTCAAGGAAGAGAAGTGAGAGGAACGGGCCATCTCCACCCCACTGGGCCTCCACTCCCTGACCTGTGCGATGGAGGCAATGGATTGTGGGACCGCACAGGATAACACATGGAGAAGTACACTGCCCTCCCAGCTGCTAGAGGACTCCCAGTGTCCACACCAGGTTACCACCACATCCAATACAGGGGAACTTTACAAGGGGAGCAGATGTCCCTGTCATTCACAGGCCAGTCAGCACCCAGTTGGGACTCTCCATGGCCTCAGTGCCTCAGTCCCTGGGAGCTCCACGGTCATCACAGAGGCAGAACCCAGCCCACATCCTTCCTCCACATGGGGATCTTGCCCCCTAAAGACACCCTTTACCCCTCATCAGCTGCAAGGTATGAGTCCAAGGCCAGGATTCAATCCAGGTGTTGTTTCTTTGCTGTGTGTCACCTCCCCTCTCTGAGCCTCAGGTTCAAAATCTCTAAAATGGGCATCTTCCTAGCACCTCAGGATATAGTGAGGTCACTTAGGGGGAAAATGCCAGGAAATGGCACTGAACAAGCCTCAGTTTCCTCATATACAACATGAGGATAAAATGGCATGATGGAGTGATGTTTGTACAGCGCTTTAGCACAGTGCGTGCCGTGCAGAAAACTCAGTATTAATATAATAGCTGGCAAGAGGCAGAACTGAGATTCAAACCCAGGCCATCTGGCTTGAGATATGTGCTCTTTCTGTATGCATACTACATGTCAATTTTAAAAATTACTTTCCAAGCAAAAAAGAAATAGATAAATTGGTCTTCAACAAAATTAAAACTTGTTGTGCATCAAAGAACACTATCCAGAGCCACAAAATGGGAGAAAATATTTGCAAGTTGTATCTCTGATAAGGAGTGAGTATCCAGGATGTACACAGATTACTCCCGCAAGTCAGCAACAGATTCAGAACAGCCTGATCCAAAAATGGGCAAGGAAGATATACTGCTGGACAGAAAGCACATGAAAGGATGCTCCACGTCGTTAGTCATTAGGGAACCACAAATCAAAAGCGCAGTGAGCTACAACTACACACTCATGAGGACAGCTTCTATGTAAAAGAAAAACAAAAACCCAGAAAATAATAAGTATTGCCCAAGGTGCAGGGAAATTTAGAGCCTTTCTGCATTGCATGGTGGAGCCTCTGAGGAAAACAGTTTGGTGGTTGCTCAGAAAATTAAACATAGAATTACCTTATGTTTTCTGAGCAATTCCATTCCCCAGAATGTACCCAGAATGACTGACAGCAGAAACGCAGGTAGTTGTACGCCAACGTTCCCAGCACAAGTATTCACAATAATCAAAAGGTGGAAACAACCAAGTGTCCATCCACGGATGAATGGATAAACAAAATACGGTGCATACATACAACGGAATATTCTTCAGCCTTCAAAAGGGAGGCAGTACGGACACACATGCCACAACAAGGATGAGCCCTCAAAACAGCATGTTAAGTGAAGTAACAGACACCAAAGGACAAATATTGTACGATTCCATTCATGTGAAGTATCTAGAATAGGCAAAGTCATAAAGACAGGGAGTAGAACAGAGGTTTCCGGGGGTGTTTGGGGGCTGGGGGGATGGGGAGTTAGTGTTTAATGGCACAGTTACTATTCTGGAACTGGAGAGTGGTTATGGCTGCACAACGCTGTGGATGTACTTAATGCCTATATTTTTAAAGCATACTGAATAGTATGGTTAAAATGGTAAATTTTATGTTATGTATATTGAACTCCGATAATTTTTTTAACGATCTTGCCCAGGTTGCTGCCAGCCCGCACCCTCCCAACCCCTCTCTGCAATGTCCACTAGAGGGCGCCGCTCCGAGACGCACCTCTGACGGTACCCAGGTCGTAGCTTTTCCCGGCCTCCTGGTAGGCTAACGCCAAGCCCTTCATTCTGACCCCGAGGGTCCTTCTCATCCTGCGCCCCGTCAACCTTCTCCTGCCTCATCCCCACCACTCCCCAGGGAACCCCCCAGCCGCGCCTGGGAAAAACCCATGTTCTCTCATGCCCCTTCATATACACACAGGTCATTACTCGTACCTGACTCCCTTCTCCTGGGCAAATTCCTTCCTTCACTGAGTCTGCTTCGGGCCTTGTTTTGGATTCCTCCAGATGCTCTGATAGCTCCCTCCTCTGTGCTTATGTACAGTCTATGCAAAGCAGACTGCAGTTAACCAAAACCAGCCTTTCAGTGGCCAGCAGGCCTGCTGTGATCTGACCCCTGCCCACTCCCTCACCCCTCACTCTCTCCTCTCCAGCCTACTGCCATCATCATTATTAATATGGTGGGGAGTATTCTATTACAAAATACAATAAGCCCCAGGACCCTTGCACTTGCTGTTCCCTCTGCCCAATGCTCTCTTCTACGTGGCTGGGTCCTCCTCTTTTAGGACTCAACACAAACGGCACGTCCTCAGAGAAGCCAAGCCCTCCCTGACCCCTAACATGACAAAGCCCCCAACCACCCTTCTCCTTAGTCACTCGACTCCCAACACCCTGTCTTGTTTTCTTCCTGGCACTTGGTACCATCTGAAAGGCTCTGGCTTTTGAATCTGGCTCCTTGTTTGATGCCTGTCTCCCCTCGCCACAGTATGAGCTCCAGCAGGGCAGGAACCATACATACACGACTGTACCCGAAGGGCCAAGAATGGCACACGACACACAGCAGGTGCTCAGCACAGATCTGAATGAATGGGTGAATAAATAAATGAATGACTACTATTTACCATCCCAGACTACATAATTACTTGTTTATAGTCTATAAATGTGAGCCATCTGAAGATAAAAAGTAACTTATTCATCTTTATATCCTCAGAACTTTTTATATATTAATAACCGGGTAGGAGTTCCCTGATGGTGTAGTGGCTTAAGGCTTCGCGTTGGCGCTGTCAGCGCTGTGGCCTGGGTTCGATTCCCAGCCAGGGAACTACCCACATACCAAAAAGCAAAAAAAAAAATAAAAA